>JAODAL010008284.1:0-118934 GCA_025379985.1 Phyllomedusa bahiana | reverse complement strand
AACAAGGGGGGGGGAAAAAATTTTTTTTTTTTGGGGGGGGGGGTTTTTTTTTTTTAAAAAAAAAAGGGGGAAAAGCTGTGGGGGGGGGGAAAAAAAGGGGGATGGGGGGAAAGGGCCAAAAAAAAAAAAAAAGGGGAAAAAAAAAATTTTTTTCCCGGGGCCCAATAAAAAGGGGAAAACCCCAAAAAAACTAAATTTTTTTTCCCCAAAAAATTTTTTGGGGGAAAATTTTAAAAAAAGGTTTTTGGGGTTTTTGGGGGGGGTTTTTTTTTAAAAAAAAAAAACCCCCTTTTTTCCCCTTTTTTGGGGAAAAACCCCCCCCCCCTTTTTAAAAAAAAAAAATTTTTTTTAAAAAAATTTAAAGGGGGTTTTTAAAAATTAAATTTTTTCCCTTTAAACCCCCTTTTTTTTAAAAAAATTGGGGCCCCCCCCCCCCGGGGGGTTTTTTTTTTTGGGGGGGTTTCCCCCAAAAAAACGGGTTTAAAATTTTTCCCCCCAAAAACCCCCAAAAAAGGGAAAAAAACCCCCTTGGGGCCCGGGGGGGGGGGGCCGCCCCCCAAAAAATTTTTTTTAAAAACGGGGGAAAAAGAGGGGGCCAAAAAGGGGAAAATTTTTTTCCCCCCCCCAAAAGGGGGGTTTTATCCCCCCAAAAAAATTTTTGGGGGGGGGCCCCCCCCCCGGCCCCCGGGGGAAAAAAAAAAACCCCCCCCCGGAAAAACCCCCCCCCCAATTTTTAAAAAAAAAACCCCCCCCCGGAACAAAAACCAAAGGGGGAATTCCCCCCAAAAATTTCCCCAAAAAAAAACCCCCCGGGGCCCCCCCCTTTTTTTTTTTCCCCCCTTTTTTTTAAAAAAAAAACCCCTTCCCTTTTCCCCCCAAAAAACCCAAAAAGTGGGGGCCGCCCCCCTTTTTGGGGAAAAATTTTTTTGGGGGGGGGGGGAACCCAAAAAACCCCCGGGCCCCCCCCCCCCTTTTTTTTTTAAAAGGGGGGGCCCCCTTTGGGGGGGGGCCCCCAAAAAAAAAATTTTTTTTTTTCCCCCCCCCCGGGGGGTTTGTGGGGCCCCCCCCCTTTTTTTTTTGGGGGGGGGGCCCCCCCCCTTTTTTGGGGTTTTCCCCCCTTCCCTTTTTTTTGGGGGTTTCCCCCCCCCCCCCGGGGGGCCCCCCAAAAAGGGGGGGGGGCCCCCAAAGGGATTTTAACCAAAATTTTTAAAAAAAAAAAATTTTCCCAAACCCGGGGGGAAAAAAAGGGGGAAAGGGGTTTTTTTCCCCCCCTTTTTAAAAAAATTTTTTCCCCCTTTCCTGTTTTTTTTTTTTGGTTTTATAAAAAGGGGAAAAACCGCCTTTTTGGGGGGGGGGGTTTTTAAAAAAAGGGGGGGGGCCCCAAAACCCCCCCCCTTTAAAGGGGGGGGGCCCCCGGGGGGGGGCCCAAAAAAACCCCCCCAAAAAAGGGGGCCCCCAAAAAGGGGGTTTTTGGGGGGGGGGGAAAAACCCGGGTTTTTGGGGGCCCCCCGGGGTTAAAAAAAGGGGCCCCCTTTTGGGGGGGCCCCCCGGGGGGCCGGGGGGGCCCCGGGGGGGGGGGCCCCCAAAAAAAGGTTTTGGGGGGTTTTTCCCCCAAAAAGGGAACCCCTTGGGGGGGGGGTTTTTTTTGGGAAATTTTTCCCCAAGGGGGGGGGCCCCGGGGTGAAATTAAAGGGGGGGGGCCCCCTTAAAGGGGGAAAAAACCCAAACCCCCCAAAACCCCCTTTAAAAAGGGGGGCCCCCCCGGGCCCGGGCCCGGGGTTTTCCCCCCCCGGGGTTTTTTCCCTTTTTTGGGGAACCCCCCCCCCCCCCCAAAGGGGAAACCGGGGCCCCCAAATTTCCCCCCCTGGGGGGCCCAAAAAAGGGGGGGGGGGCCAAAAAAAAACAGGAAGGGGGGGGGGGGGGCCCCAAAATTTTCCCCCCTTTTTCCCCGGAAATTGGGCAGCCCTTTAAACCTTAAAAAAAAAAAAAAAAACCCCACCAAAAAAAAAAACCCCCCAAAAAAAAAACCACACCAAAAAAAAAACCCCAAAAAACAAAAAAACAAACAAAAAAAAAAACCCACCAAAAAAAAAACAAAAAAAAAAAAACCCATTAAAAAAAAATTTAAAAAAAACCCAAAAAAAAAAAAAACCCCCAAAAAAAAAAAATTTTAAAAAAAAAAAAATTTTTAAACCCCAAAAAAAACCCTTTAAAAAAAAAACCCCCCAAAAAAAAAATTTTTTAAAAAAAAAAAAAACCCCCAAAAAAAAAAAAAAAAACCCCCCAAAAAAAAAAAAAAACCAACAAAAAAAAAACCCAACCAAAAAAAAAAATTTAAAAAAAAAAAAAAAAACCCCAAAACCCCCCCCCAAAAAAAAACCCCCAAAAAAAAAAAAAAAAAAAAAAAAAAAACCCAAAAAAAAAAAACCCCCCAAAAAAAAAAACCCCAACCCCCCAAAACAAAAAACAAAAAAAGGGGGGGGGAAAAAAAAAAAAAAAAAAACCAAAAAAAAAAAAAAAACCCCCAAAAAAAAAAAATTTTTTTTAAAAAAAAAAAAAACAAAAAAAAAGAAAAAAAAAAAAAAAAAAAAAAACCCCCCCAAAAAAATTAATTTTTTTAAAAAAAAAAAAAAAAAAGGGCAAAAAACCAAAAAAAAAAAAATTCCCAAAAAAAAAAAAAAAAAAAAAAACCCAAAAAAAAAAAAAAAAAATTTAAAAAAAAATTTAAAAATTCCCCCCCAAAAAAAAAAAAAAAAAAAATTTTAAAAAAAAATTAAAAAAAAAAACCCCCCCAAAAAAAAAAAAATTTTCCCCCAAAAACCCCCCTTTTTTTTTTTCCCCCCAAAAAAAAAAAAAAAAAAAACCCCCGGGGAAAAAATGGGGGGGGCCCCCCAAAAAAAAAAAACCCCCCAAACGAAAAACCAAAAAAAAAAAAAAAAAAAACCAAAAAAAACCCCAAAAAAACCAAAAAAAAAACCCCCCAAAAAAGGGAAAAAACCCAAAAAAAAAAAAAAACCCAAAAAAAACCCCCCCCCCCACAAAAAAAAACCCCTTTCCAAAAAAAAAAAAAAAAAAACCCCAAAAAAAAAAAAAAAAAAAAAAACCCTTTTAAAAAAAAAAAAAATGGGGGAAAAAAAAAAAAAAACCCCCCAAAAAAATTTAAAAAAAAAAAAAAAGGGGGGAAAAAAAAAACAAAACCCCCAAAAAAAAAAAATTTGGACCAAAAAAAAAAAAACCCCCCCAAAAAAAAAAGGGGAAAAAAAAAAAAAAACCCCCCAAAAAAAAAAAAAAAAATTTACCCCAAAACCCAAAAAAAAAAAAAAAAAAACCCAAAAAAAAAAAAAAAAAAACCCAAAAAAAAAAAACCCCCCCGGGGGGAAAAACCCCTTTTAAAAAAAAAAAAAAAACCCCCCCCCCGGTTACCCCCCCCAAAAGGGCCCTTTGGGGGGTTTTTTTTAAACCCCCTTTTTTTTTCCCCCCCGGGGGTTTTTCCCCAAAAATTAAAAAGGGGGGCCCCCCCCCGGCCCCCTTTTTTTTAAAGGGGGGGGGGGTTTTAAAAAAATTTTTTTCCCCGGGCCCAAAAGGGGCCCCCCCAAAAAAAAGGGGGAAGGGGGCCCGGGGAAATTTCCCCCCCCCCCCGGGGGGCCTTGTAAAATTAAAAAACCCCCGGGGAAAAAGGGGGGGGGGGGCCCCCCCTTTTAAAGGGTTTGGGGGGAACCCCCCCCCCCCCCCTTTTTTTCCCCCCCTTAACCCGGGGCCCCCCCCGGGGGGGCCCCCGGGGTTTAAACCCCGGGAAGGAATTGGAAAAAGGGGCCCTGGGCCAAAAACCCCTTTTTCCCCGGGGGGGCCCGGGGGAAGGGGGCCCCCCGGGGGGGGGGGGTTGCCCACGGGGCCCGGGGGGGGCCCCCCCCAAAAAATTCCCCTTCCCCCCCCCCCGGGCCCCCGGGGGGAAAAGGTTTTTTAAAAACCCTTAAAAAAAAGGGGGGGGAAAGGCCCCCCCAACCGGGGGGAAAAAAAAGGGGGGGCCCCCGGGGGGGGGGGCCCCCCGGGGGGGGGCCCGGGGCGGGGGGGAAATTTTTTTATTTCCCCCGGGCCAACCCCCCCCCCCTTTTTTTTTCCCCCCCCCCAAAAAAGGGGTCGGGCCCCCAAAAAAAATTTTTTTTCCCCCCCCCAAAGGGGAAATTTATCGGCCCCCCCGGGGGCCCCCCCCCCCCAAAACCCCTTTTTCCCCCGGGGGCCCCCCCCGGGGTTTCCCTTTTTTGGGGAAAAAGGGCCCCCCCTTTTTTTCCCCCAAAAAAAAGGGGGGGGGGGCCCCCCCCGGGCCCCCCCCGGGGCCCCGGGGGCCCCCAAGCCCCAATTTAATTTTTTGGGGGGGGTTTTCCCCCCCCGGGGGAAACCCGGGTTTCCCCCCCCCCCCGGGGGGCCCCCCCTTTTTTCCCCCAAAATTTAAAAACCCCCCCCCTTTTCCCCAAATGGGGCCCCCCTTTTGGGGGGAAAAATTTAAAAAAGGGGTTTTCCCCGGGGAAAAAATTTTTCCCCCCCCAAAAACCCCCCCCCCTTTTTTTAAAAACCCCCAGGCCCCAAACCCAAAAGGGAAAGGGGGGGTTAAAGGGCCCCCCCCCCCCGGGGGGGGGGGGCCCCTTAACCAAAGGGGGGGAAAAAAGGGAAGGCCCCGGCCCCCCCCCCCAAAACAAAAACCCGGGGGGGCCCCCAAAAATTTTAAAAAAGGGCCCCCAAAAACCCCCCCCCGGGGGGGGGCCCCCCCCAAAAGGGGCCCCCAAAGGGGGGGCCCCCCAAAACCGGCCCCCCCCAAAAGGGTTTTCCCCCCCCCCCCCAAAAAAAAAACCCCCCCCCCCTTTTTTTTTAAAAAACCCCCCTTCCCCCCCCCTTGGGAAAAGGGGGAAAAAAAATTTTGGGGGAAAGGGGTTCCCCCAAAAAAGGGTTTGGGGGGGGGGGCCCCCGGGCCCCCTTTTCCCTTGGGCCCCCCTTTTTTTTAAACCCCAAATTTTGGGGAAAACCCCCCCCCCCAAAACCCCCCCCCCCCCTTTGGGTTTTTTTTTTTCCCCCCCTTTCCCCCCGGGGCCCCCCCCCCGGGAAAGGGAAAAAGGGGGGGGGGGCCCGGGGGGCCCCCCAACCCCCCGGGGGGGGGTTTTGGGGGGGCCCCCCCCCCAAAAAAACCCCCCCTTTTTGGGCCCCGGGGGGGGGGAAAAAAAAAACCCCCCCCCAACACCCCAAAAAACCCTTTTTGGGGGAAAAAAAAAAAATTTTAAAATTTTTTTCCCCCCCAATTTTTTTTCCCCCTTTTTTTTTTAAAATTTTTTTTTTCCCCCCCCCCCCCCCTTTTAAAAAAAAAATTTTAAAAAAAAAATTTTTCTTTTTTAAAAACCCCCAAACCCCCTTTTTTAAAAAAAGGGTTTTTTTTTCCCCCCTCCCAAAGGTCAAAAAATTTAAAATTTTAAAAAAAAATTTTGGGCCCCTTTTTTCCCCCGGGGGGGTTTTTTAAAAACGGGTTTTTTAAAAGGGGCCCCCCCCCAAAAAAAACCCCAAGCCCCCCCCCCCCCGGGGGCCCCCTTGGCCCCCCGGGGGGAAAAGGGGAAAAAAAAAAAAAAAAAAATTTGGGGAAAAAAAAATTTTCCCCCGGGGGCCCTACCAAAATGGAAAAAAAAATAATTAGAAACAGGAAAAAAAACCCAAAAGGGATCAACCCGAATGTAAAGGAGGGTAAAAAAAAACAAAAAGAAAGCGTTTCCCCTACTTTAAAAAAGGAGGGGAGTGAAAGGGGCCCAAGAAGATAAAGGAAAAAAAAAAAGTGTTTAAAATTTGAAAAAGGCAACAAAGCTTGGGGACAGAAAGACGTATTTTCAATAAAAGTAAAAAAAAACCCCCCAAAAAATTTTTTTAAAAATATAAAAATATAAAAAGATTGAAAAAATAAAAATTTTTGGCCCTTTAAAAAAATACAGAGGGGGAGACTAAGAAGGGGGGATGGGAAAAAAACAAACCTATTAAACAATTTCTTCTCCACTGTATTTTACCGAGGAAAAGGAAACTTCCCTTTGTTGAAACAAAGGGAGGAGGTAAATTTCAACCCAAAAAGTTTCTTGTCTAACCCCGGGAAAAAGTGCAAAAATCCGCCCTTTTGGAAATTTTAAAAAACAAAACCCCCGGGCCCCGACGGGAAATTTTCCCCACCTTTTCCCCCAAAGGGTTAAGTAATGGGTTAGAGATAAAACCCCCTATTTTTTAAAAATTTAAAGGGCTGTTTAATAACGGGGGAAATTCCCCCAAAAAATTGGCCGCATCCGCAAAATTGGGGCCCCCAAAATTCAAAAAGGGGGCCCAAAAATGAATTTCCCGGAAACTATAGGGGGTTTAAACTTAACCTCCCCCGGGGGAAAATGTTGGGAAAGGGTTTTTTAAGAATTTCTATCCTGGAAATCTCACTGAAAATAAAAGTTTTAACCCCCGTTTTCCAAACATAGTTTAGAAGTTTTTTCCAATTTCCTTTAGACTAAACACATCAGCTTCTATGATGAGGTTATTTCCGACTATCGGGGTGAGGCCTTTAAAGTCATTTTAAAATTTGGATTTTTTTTAAAAACATTTTGATACTGTTTTTACCCAAAAAGGGTTGGTAATAAAATGGGGAAAAGCTTTGGGACTGGGGGAAAAGTGTGCAAGTGGGTAAGCAACTGCTCAATGGGGGTAAAAACAAAGGTGGTAATTAACGGGGCAACTCCCCAATTTTAATCCCTGTTACCCAGTTGGGGGACCACAGGCCCAGTATTGGGCCCCCATCCTCTTTAAAAAATTTTTTAAATACTCTACACAGGGTTTGGGACAGTAAATATCGAACTTTTGGGAAATGATACCCCAAACCTGTAAAGGAATTTTCCCACAATGGGGGATAATGTGTTTATTACAAAAAGGGTCTGGATAGGTTTTTGGGGGCCGGCCCAGAGAATTGGGAGATGATTTAACACCCGATTAAAAACAAGGTTTTTTCACCCTGGGGGGGGAAAAAAACCATTAAAATGATTTTCATGTTAAATGGGAAAAAAAAACCCGGGGAAAATGACATGGAAAAGGACTTGGGGGGTCCTATGAACCTAAAAATTAAACCCGAAACAACCAGATTTCCCCGGCAGCAAACACCAAGGCTAAAAGGATCAAAGGGTGGAAAAAAAGGGGATAGATGCACATGATTGGGGGAAAATTAAATTTTCCCCCCTATACAAGTCAAAGGTTAAAACCCCACAAGGGAAAAAGGTACAATTTTTGGGGACCCCGGCACAGGGAAAAACATTGTAGAGCCCTGGGAAAAGGTACAAAGGTGGGGGAAAAAAAATTTAAATTTAAAACCTGGGGGGCTGCATAAAACCCGAAAAAAATTAAAACAATTTTAGGGGTTTTAAAAGGTTTTTAAAAAAAGAAACCCTTTGGGGGACATAAAAAAAATTTTGTTTTAAAAAATAATTTTGGCCAATAAAGAATCTCCCCTATAAATTTTTAAATTTAAAACCCCAAAGGGCCCGGAAAAACTAGAACAAGGGGCATTCCCCCTACGTCTTGAGGGAAAAAAAAGTTTTTACATAAAAAAAGGGAAGGGATTCTTTTACTTTAAAACGGTGAAAACTGTGGAACTCCTGCCCCAAAAAATTTTTCAAGGGAAAATTTACTAACAAGTTCAAGAAGGCTTGGATGCATTTCTAGATGATAACCAAAAAACAAGTTTTATAGTTTTACAAGGATTCCCCAAGAAGGGGCTGGGTACATTTTTAGATGGTAATTAAAATTAAAAAATTTTTAGTTTTAAATAGGATTTTTTAGAGGGGGGTCATTGATCCCCGGGAAATTTATTTCCCCCATTGCCAGAATTGGAGTCAGGAAGGAATTTTTTTCCCCCCAACTTTAGGTCCCAAATTGGGGTTCTCCCTTTGTGGGGGTTTTTTCCCCTTCCCCCTGGGCAACCCCATTTTAAAATTTAAAACAACACTTTAATAAATGGGCCCGAACTTGGGAAGGGGCTTTGTTTCCCTTTTTTTTGGCCGAAAAACTAAAGTAAAAAATTTTTAGTAGGGGCGTTTCTACAAACAGATAACCCAAATGGGTTTAATCCCATGTAAAAAGAAAAAATTAAACCAAAATGGCCCAAAAGGGGATTCCGCCTTTTAAAAAAAAGTAACCCTGCAAACTGTAAAATAAAATAAACAGTACCCCCCTGTGGGCCAACTATTAAAATAAAACAATTTTCTTTTCCCCCAAAATTTTTTTAAAAAAATTTTGGGGGAAAAAATTGTATTTTAAATACACAATGGGGTTTCCCAAATAAAAAATACACTTTAGCCTTCAAAAAACAAGCCCTAACACAGGTCTTTGAAACACAGGTAGATTGAAAAATGAAAAAAAATTATTGATCATGTCAATTAGAGGAGCAGAGCAAATTAAAAAAAAAAAAGGATTTATTGAAAGTAGTAAAAAAATAAGGAACATTAAACAAACCAGATATCATAGGTATTGTACTCATTTTATTTATTGTACATGGTGAACTCCATAAAAATTAAACCAAAAAACAAGAGTACCATTGCGTTTTATTTTCCCATTTCATCTGACAATTATTTTCCCAATACATTATATGGTACTTTAAATGGTAGCATCAAAACTTACACTTTGTTCCTTCAAAAACAAGTCCTCATAGTGGTATGTTTATGGGAAAATAATAAAGTTGCGGCTCTTGGCAGGCGGGATGAAAGTAATGAACATGTTGCCAAAATTGCTGTGTTAGGAAGAGGTTAAAGAAGACCTCCAGGAGACACAGGTTAGATACCAGTATACACAGGTTATGCAGACATATTAAAGTGATTACAGTGCAGTTACATCTATAGACTCATCAGACACATCTTCTATGACTGGAGTTGTTCTCTTTCCCTTTTATTCTCCATCCTGTCCAGACTGCCATGACAACTTCTCAGGTTCGTTCCTGCAGAATTTACCACACAAACATCTTAGAATTCTAATTTTTCCAGCACTTCCCTACCTGAGCCCACTTATGTATAAACTCCAAATTGAGTGATAGGTGGAAGTGAGGAGGTTATGTGGTAATAGGGGGAGTTGGTAGGCAGTGATAAGTGGGGAGGTTAATGGGTGTTAAGTGGAGGTGGTGGGGGATGACAGGTGGAGCTGAGGGGGCTATGAGGTGATAGGTGGGGGTTATAATTTGTGTTGGCATCAGGATGCATTAGGGAGGGCGGTACAAAGCACAACTCACAGGCACAATCTCCTTGGAGCTTAGAGGACCATCCCCCTGGAGTTTGTGCTGTGGCTGTGGTCTGTACCCCGAGAATCATATTGTGCAGCTTGAAATTTGCACCCTGCACCCCCAGTAGATCAGCTGCAGGAATGATCTTCATAGGGTGCAGTAGATGTAGTGCAGTACTGTTCTATTTTCTGTAGTGTTTTTATTTTTTTTACAGGTTTCAATTTGGACTACATTGGATCCATTTTGTTAATAAAATGGTTAACGAGGGCTGTTGTTGTTTAGATTCTCAATAAATAAATACATTTTTGTGGAAAAAAACAACGTGGGGTCCGACCCATTTTCCATAACCTGCCAAGATAAAACCGATAGCTGCAGCCTGATGCTATTAGAATTGGAAGGTCCATAGATACTGGTCCTTTCCCACCCTAAAAACACCAGTTCGCAGCTGCCCCAAAAGTGGATCATTACATTAGAGGATCCACTTCTGACATTACACCGGCTATTCCCAGTACCCCTGATGCATTGGCTACTAGGGTAATAGTGACAGGAGGTTAGTGTCAGCCTTGAGCTACAAAAACCAAGCCTGAGCATTAGTAATTGAGAGGCGTCTGTTAGATGCTTCCATTACTACCACTGGAATTAAATGTAAAAAAAGGCAAAACACACAAAACAACTTTTATATAAATAAACACTTCCCAACAACAGCCCTCGTTGATCATTTTATAAGAAAAAATAGATCCCGGATTGAGCCGACATAGTCCACAGAATCTGAAGTAGTCCAAAAGGGAAACCGGTAAATGAACAAACATTACACATATATACATACATAGGCTAGAGAACCTATTGAGAATCCAGGAAGGCTGGGTGATGCCCTATCCCCCACTGGTGGCACCCAGTTTTCCTATCATAGGAAAGCGAGATGGTATTGGGGAATCACCCAGCTTTTCTGGATGCTGGATAGTAGTATCCAGGAAATTAGGGGGTATCTCTTCCCCCACAAAGGGACACAAAATTTTTCCTGCTTAAAAACGGGACCTCCCTTTGGGGATGGAAAAACACCCAACTTTCCTAAATGGGGAAAACTTTGCACCCATAAACCCCCAAACCCCCCACCTCAAACCCTCTCTTACCTTTTAACCCCCTCCCTCAATTAACCCCCCTCCTTACCCTCATTTCCCCTGCCCTGCCGGGCCCTGTCTCCCCCTCCACAAAAATGCTATAAGGGCCCCTTGCATTGCAAACTCCTCACCCTCAAAAAACCATTTATACGTCACGGGGCTGGGCGGGCCACTTCCCCCCAAAACAATTATACTGTCCCTTTTTGTTTTTCCCCCCCCCAACATTCATCCCTATACGGCCCTCAAGTTACCCTCCCCCGCAGTAAACCCCACTGACGGGCTTTTGGCCACCAGCAATGCTCTTTTTAGCTTTCTGCAAAAAAAAGCAACGAGAGCCGGGAGCCCTGGATAGCTTTGCGGGGAAAAGGGGGGGTTTTTGCGGGAGACACGAGGCTCGCCCCCTTTTCCCTACAGAGCAGTGTAAACGGGCCAAAACGGCGGGAGCGGGGACGGTTTAGGGGAACTGTGGGGCTGGTGTTCGGGTAAAAAGGGTTTTGAAATGTTTGAGGGGTGTGTGAGGGGGGGAAGTGTGTGTGGTTTTTTTTTTGGGGGATGGCTTTTTATGTAAGTAGCTGAGTGGTGTTTTTAAAGTGGGGGGGGAGGTGTGTGTGTGGGTATTTCAGTGTGGGGGAAGGAGGGGGATGTTTTTTTGCATTTGTTTTTTGGGGGGGGTGGGTAATTTCCCATTGGGGCGGGGGAGGATTTGGGGTTTGTTTTGGGGAGTGGGGAGAGGGGGTTTTAATTTTGGGGTTTTAATTTTAAAGGGGGTTAGGTTTTTGCCCCCCTTTATTTTTTGCCCCTTGCCCCCTTTGTTCTTTCCCCCGCCCCCAGGGGCCCTGTCCCTGGTTTTTCTCGGGGGGCAGGAGACAGGTCACAAGGGTAGCCCTTTTGCCCCAGCCCCCCGACCCTGCCCCCTTTTGGCTGTCTTTTTTTGGCTGCAGGGAAAAGGGAAAGCCCCTCCCCGGGGGGGGAAACCCTCGGCTTTTAAAAGCCTTTTTCACATCCAAAAGGGGGGGTTGACCCCTTCCATCCCAAAAGGGTGGCACCCAGAAATTTCCTACCCAGGGAAAGTTGGATGTTCCCTTTTGGGGATGGGTGTCACCTGGTTTCTGATAGGGAAACCCAGCCTAAAAGGTATGTGTGAAATGTTTTTTTTTACAGGTTCCCATTTGACTACTTTTGGTTTCCGGGGTACTCCCTTTGGGAAATAAACCCCTTGGATCTATTTTTTTTCCAAAAAAAAAAATTGGTTAAAGAAGGCTAAGGTTTATTTAAATAAAAAAAAATGCATTTTGTTTTGTGTTTTTTTTTTTCCCTAACATTCCAGTTAAAAAGTAGTGGAGGGTCTGACAAAACGCCCTTCATTTTCTATCGCTCGGGGCCTTGGGGGTCAGTCATCATGGTTTCCCTTTTGCCCAATTTAAAAACTAATTTCTGGCTGACACCCAAACCCCCCATGCTAAATAATGGGGGTGGGCAGTTTAGAAAACCCCAAAAAAAAACACTGGGAATTAAAAGGAAAAAAAAAAAAAAGACACAAACTGGGACAAAAAACTTTATTTTAAATAAACCCACCCCCACACCAGCCCCTTTTTTACCATTTTAATTTAAAAAAATCAATCCAACCTTGGGCCAAAATAAACCAATGAGCCGACAAAGTCCAAAGAGGAAAAAATTTTAATTTTTTTAAAAAAGCATAAAAAAAAAAAAATTAAAAAACCATTCCCCCGAAGAACATTCCTCAACTGTTCCTTTGGGGGAGCAGGGTATGGGGGTTTCCAAACCCGCACAAAATGATTCGGAAGGCAAGGGGACAGCACAGCCCCAATCCCAGGGGGATTGTCCCCCCTCCCCCCAAAAGATTTTTAAAACAGGGCTTTGTAACCCCCTCCTTTCCCCACTTCCCCCCCCATTGGGGTTTTTTGCACCCCAGTGCCAATAAAAAAGGGAAAAACCCCCCCATCCCCCCAAATAACCTCCCCCCACCTAATCCCCAAATAGTCCTTCACTTCCCCCCTCTCACCCCAAAACCTTACCCCCTTTTTCCCCCATTTTCCTCTCCCCTCCACTTTTTCACTCCACTTATCACCCCCCTATCACCCAAAACCCTTTCCCCCACCTATTCCCCCCAAATCCTTTCCCCTCCACCTACGCCCAAAACCCTTTCCCCCACCTTTTTCCCCAAGTCCTTTCACCCCCCACCATCGCCCATAACCTTACCATTATTCCCCCCTTATTCCTCTCCCCCTCCATTTATCATTTCCACCAAACCCCAAAACCTTCCCCAACCCCCTTTTTTCCCCTATTTTTTTAAACCTCCACCTATCACCCTATTACCTTTCCACCTACACCCATCACCCCATGTCGAGTTTGTACAGAGGCGGCTACAGCAAGGGAAGTGCTGAAAAAGTAGAATTCTAAGATGTTTGTGTGGTAAATTTTGCAGGGACTAGTCTTGGTCTTAAGAAGTCAGGAGACGTCTCCGGTGAGTCCCTAGATGTAACTGCACTGTAGTCACTTAAATGTCTGCAGAGCCTGTGTACACTGGTATATACCACTGTATAATCACTGTAAGGTAGAAATATTGATTCGAATGTAATGGTTTAGGTTTAGGCACATTTTGAGGTATCTCCCAGCTCTCCTGGATGCTGAATAGGCTATCCAACAGTCCAGGAAAGCTGGGTGATGCCAAAACCCTAATGTAGCTTTCTTCCAGATATATAGGTGGAGTGTGTATGGCTTTTGAATGGGGTGTGGCTGACCAACAAGAGGACGTGGCCATGCAAATTTTTAGATACGCATGCAGCACCTTCAAATCTTCCACTTTCAAGAGTTGGCAAGTATGCCTTAAAGGGGTTGTCTCACTACGAAGATCATAGTTCAAAATGAGAGGACCAAAAATCTATGCATGTATGTCCTTGGTTACCACTAGCAAAGTGTTATGGTTTAAGAGAACGTGCTGCTTTATTTGCGCTTAGCAACGGAACGGTGTTCAAGCCCAGATCAGGGAACAGCCAGCTAAAGAATTACTGGCTGTTGGCTAAGCGTTGTGTCCTGCCCAGGTCGCGGACGAGGACGCGCAGGCAAAGGAGATGCAGTAAACAGGTCGCGGACGAGGACGCACAGGCATAGGAGATGCAGTGAACAGGTCGCGGATCGAAACGCGCAGGGGGATGTATGTACAAGCAGGAGAGAGAGAGATAAATCTCATGTGCATTCCCACCTAAAACAGAGAACACAGCAGTCCCATGTAAAAGGTGCAGTCTTACATCGGCAATCCCATGTAAGAGGTGCAGTCTTACATAGGCAGACACACGTACAATTGAAAACAGCAATACCATGTAAGAGGGGCAGTCTTACATCAGCAGTCCCCTGTAAGAGGTGCAATCTTACATAGACAGACACACGTAAAATGGAAAACAACAGTCCCATGTAGGAAGTGCAGTCTGACATCGACAGTCCCACGTGAAATGGAAAACAGCAGTCCCATGTAAGAGATGCAGTCTTGCATCAGCAGTCCCATGGAAAACGGAAAACACAGCAATCCCGTGTAAGTGGTGCAGTCTTCCATCGGCAGACACACGTAAAATGGGAAAACCAGCAGTCCCATGTAAGAGGTGCAGTCTCTTGCTTTTTAACTCTCTTTCTATGCATTTTTACCTCTTCTGAGTATGTATATGCAGTTAAAAAATAACTCCAGGTCTACCATGCTCAGGGGCCTACCAGGGTTTCCCTATTCCCCTATGGGCCAGTCCGAGCCTGGACAGATGCAAGGTCCCACGTAAACCACTTGTGAGACAGATGTGCAGTCCCATGTAAACACAAACAGATAAAGCGTATAGTTTATTCTGCAGATCTGTAGAGGTCAGAGGTGTAATAGTCTGCAGGATATTTCACTGTGTGAGTGAGAGAGACAGAAAAAAAAATTACCCATCTTTCCCAGAGTCCTGAATGTCAAATGCTCTAATGCCCAGAATTTTAAAACGTCTTTCTAGTAACAAAGTATTTGTTGAGAGCGAGAAATTTAGATATAAACTATCGAGTTACACTTAGCTTTTCACTTCCAATGATTGAGCTGAGAACCTCTCCCTTCTCCCAGCTCACATAAAATGAATAAACACATGCACACTTTGGGGGCGTGTCTGCTGAGATTGAAGTCACTCCCTGCTGGGAGAAGAAACACGCCCTCCATAGAAGAAATACTATAGTAAGTCCAAATCGGTTAGTATTCAACCTCGAGGTAACTGACAGAAATATAACTTGATTCAATTAAGCACAATTTTTAGCAAAAAGCTTTGGCAAGTTTCCCAGTAGCATTCATTACTGTTGGTTAGTCTTCCAAACAAATTGTATCTATCCTTGGCATATAACCAGGAACATCCTGTATTTTTCTCTCCACATTTGACCATGGAAGTACACTCACCGGCCACTTTATTAGGTACACCTGTCCAACTGCTCGTTAACACTTAATTTCTAATCAGCCAATCACATGGCGGCAACTCAGTGCATTTAGGCATGTAGACATGGTCAAGACAATCTCCTGCAGTTCAAACCGAGCATCAGTAGGGGGAAAGGTGATTTGAGTGCCTTTGAACGTGGCATGGTTGTTTGGTGCTCAAAAGGGGCTGGTCTGAGTATTTCAGAAACTGTTGATCTCCTGGGATTTTCACGCACAACCATCTCTAGGGTTTACAGAGAATGGTCCGAAAAAGAAAAAACATCCAGTGAGCGGCAGTCCTGTGGGCGGAAATGCCTTGTTGATGCCAGAGGTCAAAGGAGAATGGGCAGACTGGTTCGAGCTGATAGAAAGGCAACCGTGACTCAAATAGCCACCCGTTACAACCAAGGTAGGCAGAAGAGCATCTCTGAACGCACAGTACAGCGAACTTTGAGGCAGATGGGCTACAGCAGCAGAAGACCACACCGGGTGCCACTCCTTTCAGCTAAGAACAGGAAACTGAGGCTCCAATTTGCCCAAGCTCATCGAAATTGGACAGTAGAAGATTGGAAAAACGTTGCCTGGTCTGATGAGTCTCGATTTCTGCTGCGACATTCGGAAGGTAGGGTCAGAATTTGGCGTCAACAACATGAAAGCATGGATCCATCCTGCCTTGTATCAACAGGTTCAGGCTGGTGGTGGGTGGTTGTCATGGTATGGGGAATATTTTCTTGGCACTCTTGGGCCCCTTGGTACCAATTGAGCATCGTTTGCAACACCTTGTGGAATCTATGCCACGAAGAATTGAGGCAGTTCTGAAGGCAAAAGGGGGTCCAACCCATTACTAGCATGGTGTACCTAATAAAGTGGCCGGTGAGTGTATATTTCTTCAGAACTAGGGAGGTTTGACCACGAGGAACTGAAAGCTTGCAAAAGAATAGATGATTCTTCTCTTGGGCTGTGTGAAGAGAATCTTAGAGGAGTTGTTTAGCTACAATGATTGGGTTTTAATTAAAAGATCTTTAAAAAACAAGCAGCTTTGCAATATATGTTCATTATGAATGTCCTACTGATTTTGAGCTATCCCTGTTAGTAGTAGTGTATCAGCTCCTGAAATCCCTATAGCAGCCGACCTGTGACACATCTTGATTATAGTAACACACTTCACAGCTGCCCTGTGTCTGTTCTGATAGGATTTGTTTGTTGTTGCTTGAGATGGAGATTTGTATGCTAAGCAGGGGGTATAGGAACACTTGCACCCCCCTGCTTGCTATTAGCATACACGCTTCACAGACCTCTCCACACTCATAGAGCAGCCCTCTCCTGTCTCCTGACTCTTTTGGAGCTGACAGTGCAGCTGATCTAGCAGTGAGCAGCCTGCAGCAGACCTAGGCAGGCACACACAGGGTTAACCCCTGCAGCAAACCCCCTTGCCCTCCCCCTGCTGTATAGAAGTTATGGAGGAGAGCTTTCTGTGTGCTGAGGGGAGGGAGGAAGAGGGAGGAGAAGAGGCAGACAAGAAGCACGCCCCTGAATTCAAAAATCATTTGCTGCCAGACACTTTGAAGTAGGCTGAAAGCTTGTAATGAGACAACACCTTTAAGTAAACTAATAAAAATGGCTGAAGCATTGATAAAATGGCTGAAGCATTGACCACAGAAGAGAGCAGACAAACCTTTCTGCTATCTAATCCCTATCACACTCTATGCTGTCATTGCTGTACTGCCCCTCCCCACACACTCTATACTGTCCCCGTTGTGCTGACTACCGTCCCCTGGATCTCTTACCACTCCTGAAGAGGGGGAAATCAGCAGTATTCTGCTAGTTAGTGTCTTCTCCTCATGTGCTGCTGAGGAGAGAGGGAGGGGCTGCGCTGCTTCTTTCTCTCTCTGTTCCTGGCAGCTCCTGCTCTTCAGTGTTGTGTGCTGCTGAGGGGAGAGTGGAGAGCAGCGCTGCTCCTCTCTCACTCTTCACTGCGCTACTGAGCTGACAGCATTGGCATAGCTCCTATGCTGATGCTGTCATAACGGACTAAACTACTATCTTCATTATAAGTGTGTGACAGCAGTCTAAACGGTCAGAGTCAGAGCTCTCTGGTGAGTGGTGCCCTGGGCGATCATAGGAACGGCCCTGTACAAGACCCAGTGTGGTATATAGAAGCACCGAGAAAAAGTGAAGGCAAAATACTGATGCATGGTGTTCCAAAATGGAGCTCTCAGGGGGTATTGTTTTTACCAGCTGGTATAGGGAATTTTACAGACCAGGCAATGCTCCCTGGCAAAAATATATGTAAATTAACGCTCTTCCACATGGAGGAAAACTGACTCTCTGGAGGAAGAGCTTTGAAATCCTTAATCATTTTTTAAGGCTGTTTTGAGTTGGACATTGTGGGGTCTATTGGGAAAAAACACAGTTAATATAATAGTATAATTGACATGTTATCTGTATTCATCTGGTTGGTATGATTCTGGTGATGCCAAATATGTGGAGTTTTAATTATGTTTTAGTACTAAAAAAAAATAAAACCATTTTACTTTTTAATTTCGTGCTATAGCGCCCTCTTCTTTAACCACTGACTTTTTTTTATTTTTATTTTATAAGTGCTACCTCATTTTTTGTGGTCTGATGTGTAATATTAATTGGCACCATTTTAGGATGCATGCAACTTTTTGATCACTTTTATTCCAATTTTTTGTGAGTGTAAAGTGACCAAATACAGGTGCAATTTTGGCATTTGGAATATTTTTAATGGTGTTCACTTTACAGTTCAAATTATGTTAAATTTTAATAGACATTTGTGAACACGCTCCCGTTGTCGCTCATGGGGCGCATTCATTTGATCAAGATGGTGAGTTTCGCCAGATTGTTGTACCCAATGCTGAATATACCTGTGTTATTGAAACACAAAGATGTCAATAGGTTGAAAGGGGCTTTTTCGGCATTCATTTGGAGAGGCAGGAGGGCCAGAATATCGATAGAAAAGTTGGCACTTGGAAGAAGGCAGGGGGAGCTGAACTACCAGATATAAGGTTATATAACTTGGCGGCAATATGGAGGCATGTCAACGACTGGTTACAGGGGACGTCCTTCTTCTCTATCCCAGAAGTGGAGAATCAGTTAGCGCTTCAGTGGGATCTGGTGGCATTACTTCACACTCCATATGGTAAACAGCCAGACGTGGTTAAAGCAATTTAGTGTTCAAAGACACAATGGCTACCTGGCGTCAGGTTAGAAAGCTATTTAATAGGCCAATTTATGTTACCAAATTTATGCCTTTGTTGTCCTTACCCGAATTTAGCCCGGGGAGAGAAAATAAGCTACTTGAGCGTTGGAAACAGAAAGGGATCCTGAGTTTGGGAGACATGTTAACAGGACTGACAGGAAATTTTATTGAAGAAAAAAAGAAAAGTGGCGCTCACCGGTATCCTGGGTGTTGTAGTCCGCCCGTCCTCAGCAATGGACGTTCTAGTTGCGGTGGGGGAGAAAAGGAGCCTCTCTTCTGATCTCAAAGCGGTGCTCGTGGAAATGACACCTGGCTGTAGATGTCCACCATGTGAGAGGTAAGAAGTAATTGATCTCGGCACTCGTGCAGAAGATTCCTCAGAGGCGTAGTAGCGAAAAATGACACTCTCTTTATTGAAAAAGTTATAAAATAGCTTATAAAAACATAGAAGAATGAAACAGTTGACGCGTTTCAGGCTCCGTAGTACCCTTAGCCCGTAACTGAAAATACACATCTAAAACATTTTCCTCTTAGGCCCCGTTCACACGGCTTATTTGCCGACGGATTGGCGCCGTATTCCGCGCCGGATTTGCGCTTCAATACGGCGCCAATCCGTGGGAAAGTCATTACGGTAATCCACTGCTCTCATAGAGAACAGTGGAATCCGTCCCCCCTCCCGCTCGGCAAATCCGCCGCGGGGGGAAAAAGTGACATGCACATTATTTACGGCCGGACGCGCCGTAAACAATGCATTGTCTAGGGGGCCCGGGAGCGGCGCCCCGCCGCGCTCCGGCCCCCCCCGTCCCGCCCCGTATTCACGGCGGATTTGTGCGCTCAATTACGGCGCACAAATCCGCCGTGAATAAGCCTTTGAAACGGCCTTAAAGCTAATTTCCCCGGGTTAATCAAGGTTCCACATTTGTAAGTTTAAACCCCTTTATGGTAAGAATGCAATCAGAAAAATCCTCACATTCACAATATTGTGATCTAATATATGCAAAATGTCTTGACACCTAACTTTAAAACAAATGTGAATGGAGAAATAGCAACACATGCTTTACATCATGCTGACAGAGACACAAAATCATTCAATACAAAGTAACCAGATGAAACTAGAAAATATAGCTAATAGATATCCCAAAAGATCCGATTTGAAGTTCAGGCCCGAGGGAACCTGGTATCCAAAGTGAGGATCAATATGCTTCCCTATTCATAAGGGCCTTCCTCCAATCCCCTCCCTCTCCACAGGTTTATTAACCCGTTCTATTGCCTGTACTCTGAAATGATGTAAGATTACCCTGATGAACATCTAAAAAATGCCTGGCTGCCCTGAAATTTTGCGGAGACTAACCTGTTTGGAATCGTGAAAAATGCTCTCTGATGCAGACATATAGATTTCTGGTGGTGCATCCACAATATTGCGTTTCTGCATATATCGCACCATATCAGATAAACAACGTATGAGCAGCGGCAATTGAGAAAGCTCTGGGAAATTTTTATTGTCTGCTGTGAGGGCAGAAGTAAAAGTGTCCGATTGACCATATACTTACAAAGGACACATCTACTTATGCGCATTTGAAAGATCCCTTAAAATCTATCCACTATGTTTTCCCCTTTGGGTTTTACAGTTGAAACACAACTGCTTGGGGAAATCATGTTGCCTAACGTACGCGGTCTTGTGGATATAAATTTACATCCTTTTTTTCAGGATGTCCCGCAATTCTGGATCTATAGTTAATATAGGTAAATGTTTCTGTACAATCCGCACTACATCCTGATATTGATTGCTATATTGTGTTTTGAAATAAATATTAGATTTATGGGAGCATATATTTATGCTTCTAGAGGAAGTAATAAGATCACTCCTATTCTTCTTCTCAACTATGTCTAAGGCTCTGTGAATAATTTCGTTTTATACCCCTATCTCTCAGCCTGTCAGTAACCACCTTCTTCCCTTATTGTAAAACCCGCTTCACTACAGTTTCTTTTTGTTCTAATGAACTCCCCGACCGGGAGATTATTAAGAACATGCGGGGGATGGCAAAATAGAGGCATTTCAAGATACCATTTCCCGGGAATTTCCTTCTGTAAGTAGTGCTGCGAACTTTACCTGCAAGTGGGTCTCCTATCAACATCAAATCCAAAAAATGTATTTCGCTTCTTTGTATTTCAAATGTAAAAACCAAATTGTCATGATTGGTATTAAAATATTCCACATATTTTGGTATGGAGGTAGATGAACCCTGCCAGATCAACAGGGTATCATCTGTATACCTCCCATACCAAAATTTGTCTTTTGAGAAAACATTATTGGTGGAATATATATATCTCTCTTCCAGTATGAAACGAACATATTGGCGAGTGAAGGTGAAAAACACGAGCCCATTGGGCATCCCTGAATCTGCAAGTAAAATGAACCATTAAACATGAAAAATTGTTTTCCCAACAAAAAATTTTGTGACTAAAAGAATGTATTGGTTGAGAGAATCACCATACTCTGTATCAGTGTTGAGGAAGTGAGAGAAAGCGTGGAGTGCTAAAGTATGTGGGATGGTAGTATACAGGGCCACTATATCACAAGCAACCCACTGGTATTCCGGCTTCCAGATCATAACTGTCCATATTTTTTTAAAAAATCCCTGGAGTCTTTTAAATAGCTTGGCGAACGGAAGACCAAAGGCTGTAAGTGCCGGTCTAGCCAGGTGCTAATGTGCTCATAAATAGACCCTATTCCTGCTATTATGGGCCGACGTGGGGGGGGGGGGAAGACCCCCTTATGGACTTCAGGGAGAGCATGAAAAATGGGTGTTTTGGGATACCTAACACTCATGCTGTCCTTTTGTTTATTCGTAAGAACCTCCATAGCTACACCTTCCTGTAAAAGTTTATTAACCTTGCCTGAGAAAATGTTTGTGGGGTCTTGTGTTAACCTCTTAAATACCCTATTATCATCCAAATTTTATTTATTTCCCCAAGGTACAAGTCCTTGTCAAGAATGACCACAGAGCCCCCCTTATCTGAAGCACGGACTACCAAATAAGGGTTTTCCTGTATATCCTTAAGAGCATTAATTTCCCTTTTAGTCATGTTGTTTCTTTTTACATCACTCCTCAAAATGCAAATCTCGTAATTCTTTTTCTACTAAAGGGCTGAAAAATCCTCCATAACAGGAACCCTGGAATTGATAGGGTAAAAATCACTATTTTTTATATACTGTAAATTGACATCTTTAGTTGTAATCGTTCTATTTTGAGTTTGACTATCATTCAAACTTTCTAGTAGAATGATAGAGTTTTGCTCCGCAAAGCTCAAACCCCTGGGAAAGTGATCCATAGATCTGGGACACAAATCATTATCCAAATCCTCTGATGTGTCTGTGAAAAAATGTTTTTGAAAGAGAGCAATCAAATGAACTGAATAACATCAATAATTGTGATATAAAGAATAAAATTAGGGGTTGGTACGAAATAAAGGACACGGTTTAGCACACTAATCAGAACAACAGTCAAAATACAAGCAGGGCAGATTAAGTTTCAGAGAGATCAGCAACAATACTGCTGGAAACGGACAATAGATGGTGTAACCCGAGCCCCCCTTATCTAATGTGGAGGTATTGCAGACATGTTCCTGGTCTGATATCTCGGAGTGAAACCTCCTATGCTTCCTCCCCGCCCTCCTCCTGTGTTTCTTTGGCGCGGGCGGCCTCGATATCCCCATAAGTTTTTTGGAGATCTAGAATCTCCCCCTCCATAGGTGGCCCGGGGAGTTTGCTGGTCCCCTAAACCATCAGAGTCTGATGTGTCTGTGCATGTATCTGTTGTGTCCTCCTCCAAGGGCAAAAACGCAACTCTTTTGTTATGTCTTTTGCTCTTATTTCTTTTCAAAATGGGTTTAAGATGAAAGCTGTCCGTGCTACTCATCTGCCATTTATAGATTCTATTTTGGGAAAAATCAAAAGAGTCTCTGTTATACTTAGACTGTTTAATTGAGATAATGTCCTCCTCCATTTTAGCAATATTGTGTCTCAATTTAGCGTCCAGCGTCTTGTACATGGGATCTTCCTTATATGGCAAAACATTATCCTTGGCTTCTTTAAGAGATGCATCTAATTTCTCTAGAGTATCGTGTTCAAATTTAACAATTAAACGCATAAGTTTATTTGAACACTCACTTAGAATGCTATTCCACTGCTGGATAAAGCTGTCATTATGCTGGAAAGTCGGGTATTTATTAAGCCTTAGACCTCGCGGTATCATATCCTTATCGATGTAGGTCTGCAGTGTGGTGCAATCCCACCATATCCGCAATTGCTGTGCCATAATCTTCTCCAAACTCTGCATTTTGCATTTTAGTTCTAAATTGCGTCGCTATTGCATCTTTGTCAAAAATCAATCTTGCCCTGTCTCGTCTATCTTGATTATCAATTTGGAATGAGACCATCTCATCGGGCATATTTGAGATTGTCTGTGAATCCATAGCGCTACTTTTAAACTCCCCGTACTTTGTATAAATACATCAACACAAAGGAATGCTATGCAATTGCACTAATCCTGGAACCGGGAGCACACACTAACAGCCACAATCCATGTATGAAAGAAAAAAAGAAAAGTGGCGCTCACCGGTATCCTGGGTGTTGTAGTCCGCCCGTCCTCAGCAATGGACGTTCTAGTTGCGGTGGGGGAGAAAAGAAGCCTCTCTCCTGATCTCAAAGCGGTGCTCGTGGAAATGACACCTGGCTGTAGGTGTCCACCATGTGAGAGGTAAGAAGTAATTGATCCCGGCACTCGTGCAGAAGATTCCTCAGAGGCGTAGTAGCGAAAAATGACCCTCTCTTTATTGAAAAAGTTATAAAATAGCTCATAAAAACATAGAAGAATGAAACAGTTGACGCATTTCATAGACATAGTTGAGAAGAAGAATAGGAGTGATCTTATTACTTCCTCTAGAAGCAGAAATATATGCTCCCATAAATCTAATATTTATTTCAAAACACAATATAGCAATCAATATCAGGATGTAGTGCGGATTGTACAGAAACATTTACCTATATTAACGGCATAAGTAGATGTGTCCTTTGTAAGTATATGGTCAAATCGGACACTTTTACTTCTGCTGTCACAGGCAGACAATATAAAATTCAGAGCTTTCTCAATTGCCGCTGCTCATACGTTGTTTATCTGATATGGTGCGATATATGCAGTACGCAATATGTGGGATGCACCACCAGATATCTATATGTCCGCATCAGAGAGCATATTCACGATTCCAAACAGGTTAGTCTCCGCAAAATTTCAGGGGCAGCCAGGCATTTTTTAGATGTTCATCAGGGTAATCTTACATCATTCAGAGTACAGGCAATAGAACAGGTTAATAAACCTGTGAGAGGAGGGGATTGGAGGAAGGCCCTTATGAATAGGGAAGCATATTGGATCCTCACTTTGGATACCAGGTTCCCTCGGGGCCTGAACTTCAAATCGGATCTTTTGTATATCTATTAGCTATATTTACTAGTTTCATCTGGTTACTTTGTATTGAATAGATTTTGTGTCTCTGTCAGCATAGATGTATGCATGTGTTGCTATTTCTCCATTCACATTTGTTTTAAAGTTAGGTGTCAAGACATATGCATATATTAGATCACAATATGTGAATGTGAGGATTTTTCTGATTGCATTCTTACCATAAAGGGTTAATCTTACAAGTGTGGAACCTTGATTAACCCGGGAACTTAGCTATAAGAGGAAGTGTTTTAGATGTGTATGTGAGTTACGACTAAGGGCTACTAGCGGAGCCTGAAACGCGTCAACTGTTTCATTCTTCTATGTTTTTATAAGCTATTTTATAACTTTTTCAATAAAGAGAGTGTCATTTTTCGCTACTACGCCTCTGAGGAATCTTCTGCACGAGTGCCAGGAAATTTTATTACTTGGGAGGAATTGAGGTCTAAGTATATGTTGGGAGAAGGTCACAAGTTTCAATACATTCAAATTAAAAGTTATTTAAAATCAAAACTACAAAATTTGAGAAACATTAATGACCCGGCGGAGTTTGAAGCAGTTTTAAAGATAACTGGAGGACGGGGAGCTTTGTCAAAGATATATAGTAATTTACAGGCGTGGGTAATAGTGATGAGCAATTGTGTCAACAATCGTTATCGATTCGATAGTCGATATCGGCAATTATCATGACGATATCCGATAGTCGATAACAGATCATCGCCGATGACCATTAAAGTCTATGGGAGAGCTACAACACCTTCATTCTTACACCCAAACAGGGCTGGAGAAGCTGGAATTAGCATCCACAACAGTAAACTTGATACGTGCTACATCTTAGGCAACACACTTAGGCAACAAGAGTCACAGAAAAAAAGTCACAGACTATTTACTATCCCTGAACTGTACCACAGCATGACCCTTAAACCTGCATGACCCACAAATTAAAATGTGCCAGAAGGCAGTATTATTTGAACCATCATTTTAGTTGAACTGGATATTGACTATCCCTGTCCTGGAATGCAGCATGACCCTTAAACCTGTCTGACCCACAGATTAAAAAGTGCTAGAAAAAGGAGTCTTTGAACTACCATTTTAGTTGAACTGGACATTGACTATACCTGTCCTGGACCGCAGTATGACCATTAAACCTGTCTGACCGACAGATTAAAAAGTGCCAGAAAAAGGAGTCTTTGAACCACCATTTTAGTTGAACAGGACAATGAGTATGCCTTTCCTGGACCGCAGCATGACTCTCAAACCTGTCAGACCCACAGATTAAAAAGTGCCAGAAAAAGGAGTCTTTGAACCACCATTTTAGTTGAACTGGACATTGACTATACCTGTCCTGGGCCACAACATGAGCCCCAAACCTGCATGACCCCAGATTTAAAAAGCTCCGGAAAAAGGAATCTTTCACCCACCATTTTAGTAGAACTGGACATTGACTATACCTGTCCTGGGCCACAGCATGAGCCCCAAACCTGCATGACCCCAGATTAAAAAAGTGCCGGAAAAAGGAGTCTTTCAACCACCATTTTAGTTGAACTGGACATTGACTATACCTGTCCTGTACCACAGCATGACCACTAAACCTGTTTGACCCACAAATCACAAAGTGGCACTATGCTATTTTGTACAGTGACTGTCATTTAGTATATTTTTTGGTAACTGACATTTTTTTACAAATTTTATTTAGGGAAGTTTTATTTATAGTTTTACATTATAATTTTTCTTTTTTTCAAGTGTGATAACATACAACATATACCCCTCACTGCAGTGTAAAAGGTATTTTTTACACGTGTAGATGTGTTAATGCGGTCGCACACCCCATAAGTAATAAAAATGTCCTAATCATCCCCAAAACACTTCTGAGTTGAGAAGACATTTGCCCTCCTAGCTTCTGAGAGTGATTCAGCCAATCAATTCTTTTGTTTAATTTTTCCTCCAAATCCTTCATCATTGATTAGGGACAGACTCCCTTGGAGATCAAATGATGCGACCCCATAGTGACTCCAACCCCAGAAAATTTTAAGCCACAAATTGTGCAATTTGTGTCCAGCCCTGGAGCCTTTTTTGACACTACTTAACCTCACAGAAATCACCTTTTCAAAATCTGATTTTTTAGAGAAATTTGAAGCTCTCCTGATTGCCCCTAACGGTGAGAGCCAGTGTGCCGTCAGTCATCTGTTAACACGGAGGGTTCAGCTGCCAGGGCCAGACTTACAGTGGGTGCGGTGAAGCCCAGCTTAGCGTCTGTCATCTATTAACACGCAGGTTCAGCTGCCAGGGCCGGGGAGTTACAGTGGGTGCGGTGAGGGGCCCAGGGCTGGCGTCCGTCATCCATTAAACACGGTTAAAAAATCCCTTATGACGCAGCAACGAAAACAGTTGTGCTGAAGCGGGAGTGCGGAAGCGAAGGGGTGAGGTAAGCCCTCCAGCCTTCCTCAGTACACAGTCAAGACTTGGGTAGCGATTGCCCCCGTATGAGTGCGGACCAATTGAGCTTCATTGGAAATGCGGTGGTTGATGCTCCTGTTCCACCCATGTGCCCTTTTTCTTGGCATTCTTTTTCTCTTTTTTTACTCAAATGCTGGAGGAAATGGCTCTTGTTCTTTGTTCTCTGTCCGTGCTCCATATCCATTTTCTCTGAATAACCACATCGGTTAAGTCTTCCTGTACCTCCCTTGTACAATTCAGGGGAATATTTGTACCAGCTATTTTGAACAGGGCAAGTATTTTAGTAGTTTAGTTTCAGAAAACACATTTTTAAAATAGGAGGGAATCCACCCACGTCATTTTTTTCTCTTTTTTATTGTATTAAATGGGTTGTCTCACTACAGGGTTTGCTAGCTATGTTAAAGATCTTGCAAAAAACAAGTCCATTTTGCTTTATGTGCCCAATTAACAGTGTCCTACCTATTCCTGCTTTTGACAGCACCATGCCCCATAAAATTCAAACATGACCCTTCAGCCACTCTTGACAATTGTGAAGAACAAATGTCTGTAAAAAAACACATTTTTTACAATAGGACCTGTAATATAGCTGTAGTCACAACAACATGCCCCCAAAAATTCAAAACATGACCCTTTGGCCAGTCTTGATAATTGTGAAGAACAAATGTCTGTTAAAAACCAATTTTTTTTACAATAGGACCTGTAGTGTAGCTGTATGTCACAGCAAAATAATTTAAAAATTGTTTTAAAATTGTGAGGGAGAAATGCCACTTAGAAGCCACATTTCTGTTCCAAAGGACCTTGATTATTGTTGTATCTCACAGCACCATGACAGTGCGAAAAATTTGAAAGATGAAGTGAGTAAATGGAATACGTTTTTTTCATGAAACCTTGTACAATTGGTGTCTTTTATAGTCTCCTCACCGCAAAACCAGCAAAATGACGTTTTGGGACTGAGAATAAAAATTGCAGTAAGAAATGGGTCATTTTAAAAAACATTTTTTCATGAGGACCTTTTCTGTTTGAAGAGGAATGTGAAGTAGGACCGGCAACTAAACGATGACCTCGGCAATTGGGGCCAAAACATCATCAGAGATCCATACCCGATTCATTTTGATGAAAGTCAAATGATCAACATTTTTCTGTGGAAAGCCGGATGCGTTTTGTCTGTATGAAACCCCCCCAGCTGTGCTGAAGGTCCGCTCAGATATGACGCTGGCTGCTGGGCAGGACAACACATCTATGGCGTGGCGAACGAGCTCAGGCCATTCATCCATTTTGGATACCCAGAAGTCTATTGGGTCCGGAACACATCCAAAAACATCGGTGTTGAGATGCAGATAGTCGTGCACCATGAAACTTAAAGCCGGTCCCCTGTGTGTTGTATGTGTGCCCTGCATTACATGCGTTGGTGAGGTGGTAAATAAAGATTGCCAGAGGTCCCCCATTAGGCTTCTGACACAATGCCTGATGCTGCTGCCGCAACTACTTGGGACTTGGAACTCTACTGCTGTCACGTTGCTGACATTGTTCCACCGTGACATTTGAAGAACGTGAAGCAGACGCAACAGATGTCTCCAGTTGATCAATCAGCAAGGTCTCCAATTCCTGCATTTTACTCTCTATTTGGGTGGGTGGAAGGAAAGTGTTGAGTTTTGCTTTGTACCGGGGATCGAGGAGGGTGGCTACCCAGTAACTGTTGTTCATTTTGATGACCTTTATGCAAGGATCATTTTGGAGAAAATGGAGCATCCAAGCACTCATGTGAGAGATGGAGCCTTGATTTCCCAAGCCTCTGGGTCCAGGAATACCTCATCCTCCTCCTCCTCCGTTTCCTCCGGCACAGATTCAACACAGCCCTGACTTGCCTCAGATGAGGCACCCTAAAAGAGCTTTAGGCCCCCCCTTGCACAGCCCTGGACCCCGAACCACTGCCTAATGAAGACCAATAAAATTGTGAAACTGTCGGGCCTTCTGGAGAGAGAGGCTCTGTGTCCGCATCTGTGTCCGTCTCCTCCTCCGTCGCTGGTGGGACCTGCTGTTTCAGAGTGTCCAACGATCATTTCAGAACTAAGATCACCACAATGCTCATGCTGATAAGGGCATTGTCCGCACTGACCATTTTGTGGCTTTCTTCAAAACTGGCAAGGATGTGCAGAGCTCTTTCACCTGCCTTCACTCTCGGTGGCTCAACACCCCGAGGTCCACACCGCTACTTGTCAGGCCATGTGTCACTTCGTACTGTGTAATGGCAGTGCGCTGCTGCCACAATCGCGGGAGAATGTGGAGGGTGGAATTCAAGCGTGTTGCCACGTCAACAATGAGACGGGTGACGGGGAGGCCAAGCTGACGCTGCAACGCAGCCAGGCGGGACGAAGCAGGGTGCGAACGGCGGAAGTGGGAGTTCAGACCTCGAGGCTTCCTCAGCAGGCAGTCAAGACCCGGGTAGCGCTTTAGAAAGTCCTGGACGACGAGGTTCATGACGTGTGCCAGGCAACGCATGTGCTCCAGCCTACTGATTTTAAGGGCGGCCAGGAGATTTCGACCGTTATCGCACACCACCTTGCCTGGCACAAGGTTCTTGTCACCCAGCCAGCGCTCGGTCTCGTTGTGAAGAGCCGTCCACAGCTCCTGACCTGTGTGTTGACGGTCTCCAAGACAGATTAATGGTTTCTATGGGCACGTGATGCCACCGGAGGACCATGGGGGAAAGAACCCTGCACCATCCCTGCGGTTTTGAAGAGCGTGCGCCGAGCCTGCGAGCCACCGTTACCACCCGAGACATCCACCCAGCTCACCCAGTGAGCTGTCACAGAGATATAGCGGCCTAGGCCGTGCTTACTAGTCCATGTATCGGTGGTCAGATGAACTTTTCCAGACACAGGTGCAGACAACACGCTTGAAATTTTAGATGACACGTGGCTGGCCAGGGCAGGGATGGCTTTTCTGGCAAAGAAATGCCTACTCGGCTTCTGGTATTGGGGGGCAGGAAAGGGCCATGACGTGGCGGAACCCATCTGTTTCCACCAGAGGGAAAAGGGCAACATTTCCAAGGCAAAAGCTGGCAATGCCGACTTTCAGGTTTTTGGCCTTGGGATGGTTTGGGTTAAAGTGTTTCTTCTGCTCCCAAACCTGGTAGACAGAAGGCTGGCTGCTAGACTGGCCACTGTACGGCGTGCAGGTCAAACTGGTGGAAGGAGGGGTAGGATGGGTTTCTGGTGATGCTGGTGGCACACGGGCGATGGTGGAGGCTGAAGCGGAGGCTGATCCTTGATCATGACTCTGAGAGACATGGGCAACTGAGGAATGCTTGGTCGTGGCGGAGGAGGAGGAGGCGGAGACAGAGGGTGTGACAGTGGTTGGAAGCCCGGGATCGGTGTGGCCTTTTTTGGCCAAGTGTTCCCTACATTTCAACTCATGCATTCGCTGCATGTGACTAGAAATGTTGGTGGTGGTTAAACACCTAAGATTCTTCCCTCTACTGATGCGTTTATGGCAAAGGTGGCATATGACATCGCTGGGTGAATCAGAGGCTTGCTCGAAAAAGGCCCAGGCTTGAGAGGTCCTGGACCTTTTCGACGGTGATAAGCGAGGAGTGGTGTTTCCGCTGATCGTGGCTGGCGGAATAATCTCGCCGGACTTGTGCGACCGCCCTCTCCATTTTTGAGGGGGGACCTGTACTGACACTAACCCATCATCTTCCTCCTCGTCAAGTGATGAAGCGCGCGCAAGAAAATTCTGCTGGAAAGACCACGTTGGATCCACAATGTCGTCATCATCATCATCAACACAGGTGACTTCATCGTCCTGATATTCTGCATCCTGGAGCTGCAGGCTACAAGCAACAGACACTGCAAGGCGTTGCCGACCGCCTGGGATTTTTGCCGATTGAACAGCTTCCTTCTCCTCCTCTGATGGCATCAGCGATTGGGCTAAATCATCCTCTTTGGCCTCTTGATCTTTTGAAATGCCTTCTGATCGCAACCACATTTTTGAAATAGAGCAGTCACAGCAGCAAATAACAATAAACTCCAAAAAATTAATGAGTGCACGCCTAAATGACCGGGATCCAGGTCAAACCATGAGTAATTCAAAAAAGTAGAAAAGGCAGCACTTTCAAAAAAAGTGAGAGATTTATTGACCCAACACAGCAACGTTTCAGCCCTCACCTGGGCTTTTTTCAAGCTACACACATAGTGCCATCTAGTGGTATATTTAGTGAAAACTTGACATCAATCAATAAAGTAATAAAATATAAAAAATATATGTGATTCAGATATAAGAATAGTGTTATACATAATCAATTGTATCAAATAATCATCTCCATAAAAGTGAAATTACAATGTGTATATCAATATGCAATGCACCATGATACAGTGAAACCATTATTTACGTCATAATGATATAATGGACACACAAGTGTTAGTAATAAGGCTTGATGCAAAGCAAAAGAATCCTAAGAGGAGACTCACTGGATGGAGCTGACATGCATCAACTTCCTTCGGCGTCTCACAAGATGGACTGCGCATGTGCCGCACAGGAACTATCGGCGCCAGCGCTTAGGAGTCTAAAAAACTCCAATGTAAATGTGAAGCGGCTAAAGACTACAATCCGCGCATGCACAAATGAGAACAAAGCCGCGATGTCACTCGCAGCCTGTAATCAAGGGCGCAATACACGGAAGCGTTTCACAATAATAATAAAGCAAAGAAGAACTTTCATATAGGCTTTTTAGCCAAATCTCTCAGGGGTCATATTAATAGGAGTATATTTGCTTAATCAAACAACCTAAAATGTATCACCACCCATAGAAAACATTTATCCTCAATGAGAATAATGATCTCACAGTGGGGCCAAATAAGAGGGATATCAAAACCTGACACCCCCAATATGGCCACAGAACATCCAGGTATATTGAGCGCAAAGTTCAAATAAAACAGCGCTAAAGCACTCCCTAGACCCAAAGGAACAAAAAAAAAAAACAACCACAAAAACAAGCATAATGATAATAGAAGCCGCTGTTGTAAATATCCATCTAGTGTTGTAGAGACAAAACGAGGAGGCTGCAGCAGTCATCAATCCAATCCAGATGTGTCAACAGATGTGGATTGGATTGATGACTGCTGCAGCCTCCTCGTTTTGGGACTGGGAGCACGAGGAGGTAAGACTGCTGGATGCAGGTTGCATTAACCACTGAAGAACAGATTGGCGATGCTGTTCGTTACTGTGATTCACAGGGCACTGACCCAGCGATGATAGGCCTGACGGTCCTGCAACCGACGTGTTGTCGCCAGCACTGGAAGGAGCACCTTCTCTCGTACCTCTACCTCCATGTCTACACCCCTCTTTGCTCGCTTACCACCTGCATTTCGCTCCATGTTCAGAAAGATAAAAATTTAAGAAGGTATGGAAGAGTTTTTGACAGTCTCATATTGAAAGACGGCAAATCACAGCTATTCTTAAATCCCCCCTAATTTCCTACAACCAACTAGGATTAGAAACAGAATTGTTTCTAGCGAAAACCTATGAAATGCGGTCTGGTGGAAGAACCATAAGACAAAATCATCAGTGTTCTTCCTTCAGTCCCAGGAATTTACAAGTCCCCAGTAGGACTAGGAATTGATAGTTTTCAACAAACTATCATACAAGTGTGCTATCTGCACCAAACTGAGATTCACCGAACACAATAAAACTATTCAAAAGTTACTAGGATGAGAAATTGCGTTTTTTTAAGCAATGACACACGAGAACAGTTACTAGAAAATTTCTGTATCCTAATTTAAGAACAAGGTGGCTCTTTGAACAAAACTGGGCCGCACCAAAGTGCAATACAGCTATTTAAAAGTTATACGGATAAGAAAAGGTGGTTTTTGCACCAATGAAATACACCAACATTTACTACAAAATTTCTGTTTCTTATTTTAAGTACAAGGTGGCTCTTGGCAAAAAACTGGGCCGCACCACGTGCAATACAGCTATTTAAAAGTTATACGGATAACAAAAGGTGGTTTTTGCACCAATGAAATACACCAACAGTTACTACAAAATTTCTGTATCCAAATTTAAGTACAAGGTGGCTCTTTGAAAAAAACTGGGCCGCACCACGTGCAATACAGCTATTTAAAAGTTATACGGATAACAAAAGGTGGTTTTTGCACCAATGAAATACACCAACAGTTACTACAAAATTTCTGTATTCAAATTTAAGTACAAGGTGGCTCTTTGAAAAAAACTGGGCCGCACCACGTGCAATACAGCTATTTAAAAGTTATACGGATAACAAAAGGTGGTTTTTGCACCAATGAAATACAACAGCAGTTACTAGAAAATTTCTGTATCCTAATTTAAGTACAAGGTGGCTCTTTGAACAAAACTGGGCTGCACAAAATAAAAAGTTCCAATTTCACCTCATGTGCGAGGTGTGCTGGCCAAAAACTGGTAAAAAAAAAAGCCATTCAATGCAGGTTCAAAGCAGAGTCTGGGCTGCACAATATACACCCTCCTTTCAAAAGCCTGCCTGACTGTTTGTCTGTGTTCGTCCGCCTTCCCTCACCCCCCTTGCGGCTGTACAGCGCTAGATGCTTCTTTAAAAGTCTCTGTTTAACTAACTAAGAACTGAAATTCTCTAATCTACCTATATTTTAATGTTCACAGCTAAAAGCATAGTTGTCTGTATGAATAAAGAGAAGAACTGTGTCTCTGAGCTGAGCTGTATTGAGAGAGACCTAGCACACGTCCTGCTCTAGTGAGAGACACTGAAATACTGATGATGAACAGGAAACGCTGTTCTATGCAAAACGAGGTCATGTGATTTTTCCAGCCAATGACAACCATACACATCACAGTCATGACGTTGCACACCCAGCTCACCCTGCTCTATGCTCTAAGCTGATTTGCTGGCCGCCAAAATGACAGGAAGCGCCGAAAATGGCGTGATAGTAATAGATTATCTGCAGATTCTCACCTAAAATATCGCGTTATCGGAAATTTCCGATCAACCTAAAAATCGTGCCGATTTCAACTTTGTCAATTATAATCGCCCATCCCTAATGGGTAACTGAGACGGGTGCGGCCAAGGTATTCAAAAAATGGGAAGTAGAACTGGGAGATGAGGACATAAGTGACAAAATAATAAGGGGTATGAAAGTGGTAAGATCGGCCACGGTCAGTGAGAATTGGAGAGAAGTGTTATTTAGATTGGCCCATAGGGCAATACTTGAATTTAATTTGCCATTTGTAAATATGAGCACGGAATATTTGACTAGTTTCCCGAACTGTGGGTTAGATATGGCCGTGCTGCTACACTGTATGTGGGAGTGTCAAAATATTGAAAACTTCTGGAGGGAAGTGGTGCGTTTTATTTCAAAGGTGTGGGAACAGGAAGTAACATTGACACCACAGAGTTGTCTTTTTCACTATATAATGGTTCAGAAATCTAGGGGAAAAGAGGAAGTGTCGCTTTGTAGAGACAAGGGGATTCATCTATTACTTCTGGTAGCCAAGAAAGTGATACTGAGACATTGGTTGGAGAGATCTGGTCTGACATTGGAGGAGGTGATAACCACTTTAAAGCAATTATTCTTCATGGAAAAACTTTATGCAGAACGTAATAAAGATAAGATAACAGAAGGTTTTTTCGTAAAATGGAAAAACTTTATTTCAGATACTTTCGATGATCAAGAAATAAGGAACATAGTAGAGCCAGTTAGGTTCTCAGCATACTATCTAATAGAACAGTTGGCAGGAACTCTAGGAAGACTAGAGGTTGTTACATGAAAGGAGGAGGGGGGCTTAGGCACATCACACCAAGTCGGGGGAGTTGAGAGAGTTTAGTTCTAAGATAGACTTGTTTAAAAAAAAAAAGAAGAAGAGAGAGAAAATTAAGGCAAAGAAAATGGGGTGGGATGGAAGGATGTGACTGTATGGTGGTTTCTTTTCCAAAAAAAAATTGGAAAAACGAGTCATGTAAAGCACATTAATGTTAAATTTTGTAGTATTTATTTGATTTTGTTTTTGCTTGATGTCTGATTTGTTCACTCTCAATAAAATTTTATAAAAAAAAAAAAGATAACAAGGCCAGCTATTGGAATCATTGATAGCGTTGTTTGCCGTATACTGCAGAAGATGCCCAAACACTCAGTTTGTCCAGGTCTGCTTGCAATTTATGAGCTTTTCCCTTTGATTGCGCTATAAAAATTTTGCTTGGTGTCATCTGAAAAAAGAAACCACGCTTTGTTCCCCCACTATATCATTAATGAATCATTGAAAAAAGAGGCCCCATACGACCCCGGGGCACACCACTCAAACCAAGACCACCAGAGTAGGAGCATTTCCCCCATTCTCTGATTACGATCCGATGCCTTTTTAAAACCCAAATTTACACCTTTATTGCTAACCCATGAATTTAATTTTACCAATAACGTTATGAGGGGCGTGTAAAAACCCTTTGCAAATCCAAAAAACCTATTCCACAGCCACCCCCTATCCAACTTTACTACCTCTCCATAAAAACAATCATTTGGTCTGACAATTTACCTTAGTAAAACCATGCGGGCAATCACTTATTGTATTCACAATTCCTGTATTAGTCCCTTATGAGTCCCCCAAACATTTTTCCCCCAATAATTTAAACTTCCTGGGGAAGACTTGGGGAGCCCTTTTTTGAAGAGGAAAAACTACATTTGCCTTGGCCATTTCCCCTGGCACTATAGCAGTCACCAGAGTCTCTAAATATATATACGGGGGCACAGAGATAACCGAGCTAGCTTTTTAAAATTTTGGGTCCCTTGTACCATTCGTTTATTTAATTGGCTTGGACCATTTTACATGAGCCAATTAATTATATCGATGATGGATTTAACAGTACTGGAAACCCACCTTCCCCATCTCGGCCCACCCTATCAGCTCTATATGCTCCCATTACTATTGAACCAGTTGACAGGCAGCTAAACCTTTCCCAGAAAGCACTGACAAGGAGCGAGGGGAATTTCAATTTATTGCATAGGATAGTGTAAAAGGGTGGAACATACAAAAAATTTTACTGTGATGTAACAGCATGCAAGTTGTTGTACTTCAGCAACAATAGCAATAGGGTCTTTACGGAATCTGATAAGGACACCAAGGAGTGTATTATTGAGGTCTGGTCCTGTCAAAAGAACATCATTAAGGGACACACCTTTATGCTGTGAGCTAGAGTCAAATACTACTCGAATTTGTCTGGTTTTTGGGGTGATAGACACGAACTTTGATAGGTACCGTGTTTTTCAGCTTCTTTTGAGGGGGGTACTTTGCATGATGTTTAGAAGTATTTTGCTATAATGAGAAGTTTTCCCTTTGTTTGGTTTTCTTGGAATTTTGCTTGAGTGAAAAAGTGTTGAAGGGGCCGGCCCCTGTTGTTGGGTAACAGCATCTTGTGTTTTAAAGGGGGAAAGCAGTGCTACCCAATTGTTTGATTGACCCTTTGAAAAATCCTTTTTCCCATTATCTTCAGGAAAGTTTCATCTTAAACAGAGGGGCTATTTATGATCTTCCTTTAACTCGAAAAGATTTTTGGGGGCTTAAATGTCCCTTCTGTTTTTTGATGAAAATTTGTTGGACGGGTGTGGGGTAAGTGTCTCGGGACTGCAGACAGGCTGCAACAGCTGTGTGTCTCCTCCTGATACACTTGTGCTGACGTCTGTGAGTGACAGACGCCCAGCCACTTGACAGGGGGCGAGTGCATACCCAATGGGAGGACCCGGAGGCCCCCCAATCAGCTGCAGGGGGGGTTACCCAGGAATCCATTTAAACCCCCTGAAAGTGACTGCGTCCGTGATTTTCCTGGCTAGTTGTGTTTCTTGTTCTTTGTTTTTTTTTTTTGTAACCAGTTTACCTGACCTGGGCTTGTTTCCCTGACTCGGCTTGTCTCCTTTTTTTGGGTTTGCTTCCCTTTGGTTTTGGGGACCTGGGCTTGTTTACGTTTATCCCTCTTTCTGTTTTGTGGTTTTGGGTTCCTATTTACTTTTGCCCTGGACTGTTTGACTATTCTTTCTTTCGGCCCCAGCACTTTGTGCACAGGGACTGTCGCCCAGTTGCCGTTGCCGCCTGGGGAGCCGCAAGTAGGCAGGGACAGGGGCTGGGTTCCATTAGGGCTCACTGCCCCTCCTTGAGTGACATTATCACGGGCCCAAAAACCCTTTATGCTCTACCCTCACTATGGACCCCAGAAACTTGGTAGAGCAGTGGGGGGTACCCGCATCCAGGTCTGGGTGAGGGTAGAACAAAAAGGAGGCTACCCCAAGTCAGGGGTCTGCATTCCTTCCCCTCCCGTGGAACCCCCCATCCATTGCTGACAGGTTTGCAGGAAAAAGGGGGCCTTTGTGGCATTTAGAGGGGTTTGTCGTATTTTGGGTCCCGCCCACTTCCTCAGGGAATGAGGAAAAAAAAGGGTGGGGGAAATTTTTTGTCCTTACTACGGGTCCCCCAGGAGTGGGATTTTCGTTCCGCAGGGTACCTGAACTGTCTTCTGTGGACAGTTCTTTGGTTTAGGGGGATCTTTTTAAAGACCCAGTAGGGAAGCTGTGGCTGGGCTGCTGACCCCCTTGGGCAGGGTGAGAACACTGTGGAGGGGTTTTTCTCCGAAATTTTGTGCTGGTGCGTTCCGTTGGGTGGAAGCGCAGCTCTAGATGCCCGTTTTGATTAGGGGTTTGCTGACCCTGTGAAGGTTTTTTTGGTGGCTTACCCTACCCCCGGACTTTAGATGAGGCCATGGCCCGGCCTTCGCGGGGGCAGACGTTTTTGGGAGAGCGGAGGAAAAAGGTTCCCCCCCCGGTGGTCCCCACCATGGCACCCCTAAAACCCTTGTTTCCGACGTAAACCCCGAGGAGCCCATGAAGAGGGGCTTTTTCTTCACTGCGGCTATGCCCTGGATTACCTTTGCATCCCGGGGGTTTTGTTCTATGTGGAGAAGATGGAACAGATTCGGGAAAGCTCCAAAAGAAAAACCGGTCGGAAAAACCCAAAGCCTAGGTGGTCAGCAGGAGGATACCCAGATGAGAGGATTTCCATTGTATCTAAAAGTTGCTGTCCAGTTAAGATTCTATTCCTGTCCCGGTTCTGGGAGTGCGTTGGGATTCTGGTCAGCTTCTAAATTTTTTTGTTTCGTCTTTCGCCAATGTTGGGCCTCTTGTAACCGTATCTGACTCGCTGGGGTAGTGGCTATTGACTGCCTCCACTAGTCGGGGCGCAAACCCAAAATTGTTTCCCGAGCTGGGATGGGGTTTTGGATCCCTCATATTAAAAATGTATTTTAATTGTCAGGGGGGTGCTGCTGATGTGGTGGGGGTCCCCCGGTTCAGAAACTAATCAGTGTTTGAATGGAATTAGGGAAATTAGTTGGTGGGGACAACGGTGTGTTGACGATGTCTCCTTACCATGCTTGGCAATTGATGTGGGAGGCTAATGTTCATTGGAAGCGGTGGTGCCAGCGTTGAAGCCTAGCGGCTCTTGTGGTCGGCTCGGGTAAGGTTCCCAGAACTCGTCCCCCTGGTGAACTTGCCCCCCACCTTACCTAAGTTATTTTGGTTAGGAAGTGGTTAACCCGGGGGGGCATATCGGTAAATTACCCTTTTCTTGTATCAAATGTCCCGTCGTGCACTTGTAAGAGGTATATTCGCCCGTGAAACCCGCCCCCTTTGGCCCCCTTCTCCTTTTTGCATAGAGGGGGGGTTAAACCGACCGGGGGAAACGTCCCTGGCCCCTTTTTAAAAAAGGGGGGGTTTCTGTCGGGTAACTGTGCTCAGACTGCGACGGCTGCAAAAGGGATGTGCGCTCCCCCCCTGTACCCTTGCTGTGACAGCTCTTGATGACAGACGCCCAGCCCCCTCCCGACAGGAGGCGATGCACAGAATGGAGGGGCCCAGGCCGCTCATCGCTGCGGGGCAGTATCAGGAATCCCCTTTAAACTCCCCGAAAGGACTTGGGCGCCTGTGATTTCCCGGTACCTTGTGTTTTTGTTCTTTGTTTTGTTGTTTTGCTAACCGTATACCCGACCTGGTTGTTCTCCCGCTCCCCTTGTCTCCTGATTTTTTGCTTTGTTGTTTGGCTTTTTACCTCACTTGTTTCGTTTTTCCTTGGTTCTGATTTGCGGCCCTTGGCGTTCCCATTTTATTTTTACCTGGCTGTTTTTCATTTTGTTCTCACGGCCCCAGCACTTTTGCAGCGCAGGGGCTGTCGCCCAGTTGCCGTCCACCTAGGGCAGGGACGTCAAATAGGAGGGGGCAGTGGGCTGGGGGTTTCCAGTTAGGGCTCACTGCACCTCCCTTGATGTGACAACAGGGTTGGAAAAGTAATGGACGCCCATTTTTCAGTTGGTGAAAAGCAAGTTTACAGTGGTTGGTTTATGACCGTTTCCTTGGCAGACATCGCCTATGATGACCCACCCCAGGTCAATCTTCTAAGAGCTTGATTGCCTTCTCTCTGTGACCTTGGGGTTAAACTTTTTCAAGAAAAATTTTTGGGAAAAAAGGATTTCCACTAACCCCTTTACCAAAATTGGGTGCATGAGGGTCCTTTCCGGGATACTGTGTCTTTCCCCACCCGCCTTGCTCTGTGGTTGGTTGCGGGTTTTGAGAGCCCATGGCGTGGTCTGGATGAAAAAGCGGGATTATGTTCATTGCTGTCACATTTGAAAACTTGTATTTGCTGTACATTTTTTTGCAAGATAAGAAGTTGATGACAACAACTTTAACAAAACAATTTACTTTAGAAAGATTTGCGGCTTTGAGAGTTTTTGTCTTAAACTTTACATTTCAGCAATGGATGTGGTTTCTTGTGAAGAGAACATTCTCTGAATTGGTCTCTTGTTGAGGCATTCTCGGTCTATGCAGTACTGCTAGCTTTGGGTGAGCAGACAGTAGGGGATACACTGATTTTGTGTATCAAAAGGGGTTTCCTTTAAAGTTATGGTGTAAGGCAGGTTTACTTGCGCTGGATAAGATGTCGATGTTGGGAATTTCAAAACTGGGTCATTTTCTTCTCTTTAGTTTGATGATGTACGAAGTCTAAAAGAAAGAGAAGGGGGAAGAAATTAGATGTTTGTTTATTTTAAACCGGGGGCCCTTATTAATCCATTTTTGAAAACTGTAAGGTAGTTTTTTTACTATGGTTTTGCACCCTTTGCACTGCCCAAAAATAAAAAGCCTTGAAAAATCTCCTTGGCAAACTTAAAAGTTCCATCGCAGGTCACTTAATTCTCTAAGCTTTGGGAAACCTTTGTTGGAGATTTAGGAAAGTTTCAATTTTTTTAAAGAGTGCACTTTCTATCACTTTGGTGAGCCATAACACTCCCCAAGTCTTTCCCATATCCTATTTAAAACCCCTGCTTGGAAATTAATTTGTGTCTCTATTTTGGTTTGCATGTTCTACAGCTCATTCCCCAGCCACTTGACAGAAAAATCAACTTCTTAACTTCAGACAGAGCTAATCTTTGTGGGTTTCTTGAAAGAAGTTGCCTGCTCTTTTGCTTAGGGCGTCATCAAACTTTTGAGCCCTTTTTTCTACTAACTAAGCCTTGCAAAGAATCTGGGGATTCAATCAGAGACGGTTAATGAAAGGGGAAATTTTAAACTATATTTGGGGGACCAAACAAAAGAATCATATCTTGGGGGCCCCCCTAAGCTACTGTACATGAAAAATATTACTGTCCCCTCGGAAAAAATGCATCCCTTTTTTTCCAATAATAGAGTGTGAAAAAAGAAATGTAAAAGTTATACACAAACCCCGTGAGTCACATATCTGTTTCACAGTCTTCTATATCTCACATGTCTGTTAGTCTCACACTTTGTCACGTCTAACTTATAGGCACTGGCTAAGTGCTCTTCCATATCCCCCCCCACCCACCACCCCCATACAGTATCCCTCTACATTTTTTTTGGTACCCCCACCTTCTTCTAAATAAAACCCCCTATAAAAAACCGCAAGAAAAAAAGTGTAACTCCTAATCACAGGGTCAGGTGTGCATTCACTTTTACAATCAGGGACAAGTGTATGCTGCCACTATACTAGCGCCGATATAACCTACAACACCGCCATATGGAAACCACATAGTGGTCCGCCACCAGCTCAGGTCACTTCACATTACAGTGAATACAGCACTGACCCAATATAGAAGCAAAATAACCCCTGACATCAGGGACAAAGGAGACATCATCTCTAATCAGTCGTTCTCTTGTCTCATGAGTCGCTCTTTTTCCCTTCTCTTCTGCATCCGTTCCACATCGCCATAATGACTTCTCCCGGCCACTACTCATCCCTGCAGAATTTACACACAAATATCTTAGAATCCTCACTTTTCCAGCACCTTTTTACCTATTCCCACCTCGTAGGGTTGGAAGAGCGGGTACAAGCCATAGCTTAGAGGTACAGTCTCCTAAGGGGTTGGAGAGGACTAAGCCCCTGGAGATTATATTACCAGGGAGGAAGTCAAGACCCTAAGCAAATGGGCAAGACCCCCGGTAGCTAGATAGGTCCTTTTCTGGTAGGTAGGCCCCTGCTGCATAAGTTGGTAGGCCGGCCCCAGGTAGGCTGGTTGGTAGGTCCAAGTAAGGTAGATAAGTAGACCATGGGTGTGTAGGTAAATAGCCCCCAGGTAGATAAGTAGGCCCCAGTTAGGTAAGTTGATAGGCTCCAGTTAGGTTGGTGGGACCCAGTTAGTTAGGCTGTAGGTAGGTGTTGGCGAATCCCAGTTAGTTAGGTGGTAGGTGTTGGTGGGAATCAGTTAGTTAGGCTGTAGGTAGGTGGTTGCCCCCAGTTAGGTAAGCTATAGGTAGTTAGAGCCCCAGTTACATAGGCTGCTGGTAGTTAGGGCCCCCTTTAGGTAGGCCGCAGGTAGTTAGGGTCCCCTTTAGATAGTATGCAGGTAGTTAGGGTTCCCTTTAGATAGTCTGCCGGTAGTTAGGGCCCCCTTTAGGTAGTATGCCAGTAGTTAGAGCCCCCTTTAGATAGTATGCAGGTAGTGAGGGCCCCCTTTAGATAGTATGCCGGTAGTTAGGGCCCACTTTAGGGAGTCTGCAGGTACTTACAGCTGTCTTTAGGTAGTATGCCGGTAGTTAGGGCCCCCTTTAGGTAGTATGCAGGTAATTAGGGCCCTTTTTAGGTAGTATGATGGTAGTTAGGGCTCCCTTTAGGTAGTCTGCCGGTAGTTAGGGCCCACTTTAGGTAGTCTGACGGTAGTTAGGGCTCCCTTTAGGTAGTCTGTGGGCAGTTAGGGCCTCCTTTAGATAGTCTGTAGGCATTTAGGGCCATATTTATCAAAACAAAACAAAAAAAAAACCTCACGTTTCTCCCGCACTTGGATGCGACGAGTTGACATCGCGCCGCCTAAGTCACCACTAAAGGCCGGCGCCTGGTAGGTTTAAGGCTTAACACCTTTGGCCTACCAGGGTGAATAGCGGAGCAGGATACGGCGGCCGGGCCCCGGTAGCGGCAGCATTTCAACCGGGGCCCACAGGAGCTCGAGGCCTACCGGGAATCCACCGACTCCCTGATGGGCCAGTCTGAAACTGATACAAAGACATTGATCTTAAGGAGACAATCAGTACACCCACTACAGGACATAAGACACAAAAAACATAAGAGGTTGGAGTCTGGGGTCATATTTTTTTAGAGTAGTTAGCTCATGACAAATTTTATCTGTGTTATCAGGCTAAGGGCAGAGAAATCCCCATCATTGGGTTGCCAACAGTGACATTAGGAAAAAACAAAGTTTTGGTTCGATGTATGTGAAGATGAAAATAAAATAAAAAAAAGTTATTTGGTCACTAACCGCCACTCAGTCTGCTCTTTTTGGGGTTAAACCTTTTGGATATGTTCACTTGACATTAAAATTTACACTTCACAATAACATTTTTTCCACAGCTTTCACTGAATTGCTATAAATGAATCTGTAATGGAAATCAACCACATTTCTGCAACTGCCTTGGCATTGCACAGATTGAAAAAATCTGCAAGATATTGTGTCAGAGTATCCGTGTGTGTGTGTATGAGTTTAGTTAAAACTCTATTCAGTAACATTGTACTTTGCTTTGCTGTTAGAGATGGGCAAATTGATTCTAACGAAGTGGACATGGCGTTACATGGGGCAAAGAACTCTGGGAGGAAGAAAGGCATAGCCTGCATGACATGTGCAGAGATGAAGCCAATCAGAGACTGGCGGGATTCTGTGACGTCACCGCACTATATAAGTCCGGGCGCGACGCTGGGAGCTCATACCGCTCTCACTGTACTGATTAGGAAAGGTGCTGCCGTGGCTGCTTATGATAGCTGATACTAAAGAACTCATTTTTATACAGCAATTTTTGTGGGGCTGTCACAGCTTGTCTCAGAGACTGCTTCTCTTAACGTTCTATTTCTGATTTTGTGGGGTATTGGATCTGAAGTCCAGTGTGCGTCCAGTACAGCTGCATATACATTTTAATGCTATCTGCTCACAGCACATTGAATATCCAAGGGTGATCTAAGCCTGTTCCTATTGTATTCATTTAAAGAAACAGCGTTTTTACAATACAAATACCACTTCATTTTTGGCTGCCCAATTATTTTGCGCAATTTACTTCCAGGGCTTAATTAAGCGTTGTTCTGCTGCTGTGGTGAATAAAATAAAACGTTTATTTCACCGTCAAAAAATACATTTTTCCTGTAGCATAATTAACAAGCGAAGGTTAATTACAAGTTTTCCTCTTGTTGTGTAGCGTTAAAAACACGCCATTGTAACACGCTACAAAGCTCGTAGTTTTTGGTTGCTCAATTCTGTTGCGCAATTTACATCCTAGGGTTAACTAAGTATTTTTCTGCAGCTGTACTCAGTAAAAGAAACTTTGTTTTTCACCGCCACAGAATAAATTCTGTATCATAATTCATATCCGAAGGTTAATTAAGCCTGTTTGTGCTTTTATATTCAGTAAAATACACAGTGTTTTTAAACGGCACATACAAGTAAATTTTTCCTGCCCATTTGTGGAGCGCAATTTATATCCAAGGGTTACCCAAGCTTCTTAGTGGGTTCATTTGGAGTCAAATACAGGGTGTGTATTTATCATATACAGATATCTTCATCAAACTGTGTCTGTACATTTTAGAACAAACAGTATGTCAGACAGAGAGGTGGCAGGCTCTTCACCTGCGAGTGGCAGAGGCACAAACATTCCAGGCCCAGGTCCGCAAGCACAGCAAGGGGATGTCGCAGCAGGGGTCACGCGGTGAGGCCACAACTGCCGCTGTCATCTAGTGGCTGTTTGTTGTTCAGCAACCCAATGGTTCTTGATTGGTTGACTAGGTCATCCACTTCCTCCCAGATGACATCTGACAACCCCAGCCAAGAGTCGGTGGGAACGTCAGACACAACCCTTAGTTGGCATGGCCCGGGAGCGGGTCAGCAGCCCTCCACCTGTCCTCAACCCGCCTCTGTCCCATCCGGTTCCCTCAGCCAGAGATCTACTATGTGGTCTGGGCTCAGCGCCACTATATAGCGAGATGAACAATTTGAGAGGGCAGTCAGCAGCTACTTGGGCAGCGAAGAAAGGGGGCCAATATCCCTGCTTCTTGCAGTAGTCGGCAAAGTATAGATGTGGAGAGTGGCATGGGAGGTCATGTTTCGAGGGGTCAGCCTCTGCATACCAAGACCGGTGATAAGGACAGCAGTGACGATGAAACACAAATAGATGATGATGTAGCCGACCGCAGATGGGAGCCGGGTGAGGCAAGGGCTCATCATCATCAGGAGAAGAGGGCGTCAGCTTGCGCGTTAGGCAGCGGCGCAGCCAGCAAGTGGGTTGTGTGGCCGTGAGTCAGCAGGGTATCAGCAGTGGGAGGTCGGGAGCCAAGCGGCCACGGGGTAAAAAACCCGCATCGCAGGTCCAAGAAAGTAGCGGCACAGGGGCTCAGCGAGGCAGCGGTGGCAGCAGTCAGTGCAGAGCGTTGGCGGTAAAATCCGATACTCGCCGGTGTGGCAGTTCTTTGCTAAGACACTGGAGGAGCCGAATATGGGTATATGTAGAATCTGTGGGCAGAAAGTGAAGCGTGGCCAGGGAGCTAACGTTGGCACCACAGCCCTGCGTCAACACATGCAGCGTCACCATCCGGTGGCCTGGGAGAAACGTGGCTCAGATGTGGTGGTCCATCAACAGCAGCAGCAGCGCCCAGTGGCACGCATGCCATTGCAGCCAGTCAAGGCTCCACCACCTCTGCAGAAGGGAGCTGTTTCTCTTTGCCATCATCTCCCGGTTCAGATGCTCCTGCTCCTCGCTACTCATGGCGCCAGCAGTCGTTAAGCGAGGCGATTGCAAAGAGACAACAGTATGCGTCGAACCATCCTAAAGTGCAGAAGCTGACCGTGCTCCTGTCCAAGTTGTTGGTACTGCAGTCCCTCCCTTTCCAAATGGTGGACTCTGCACCGTTCAGAGAACTAATGGCTTGTGCCGAGCCGAGATGGAGAGTTCCAAGCCGTAATTTCTTTTCCAAAAAGGCAGTACCAGCACTTCATAAATATGTAGAACAGAAGGTGGGTCAGTCCTTGATCTTAACGGTTTGTTAAAAGGTGCACGGCAGCGCGGACGTCTGGAGCTGTAACTACGATCAGGGCCAGTACATGTCCTTTACAGCCCACTGGGTGAATGTGCTTCCGGCCCAGGCACACCGACAACTTGGACAGAAGACGGTGCTTTCTCCTCCACGTTGTCAAACTGCGGCTCCTGCGCCAATGTCCACCTCCTCCTCCACCACCACCACCATCTCAGCCTCCACAAGTATTGCTCCATCATACCACATGTGAAGGGCACAGCGGTGTCACGCAGTTCTACACCTGGCTTGCCTCGGTGAAGGAAGTCACACAGGGGAGGAACTGCTCCGCGTCATGCAGCAAGAAATCGATGTGTGGCTTTCTCCGCGCCAACTGCAAATCGGAACCATGGTGACGGACAATGGGAGTAACATGGTGTCCGCGCTGACCGATGAGGGATGGTCCATGCGCCCTGCATGGCGCATGTGTTCAATCTGGTTGTGAAAAGGTTCCTGAAGTCTTCCACCGATCTTCAGAAGATTCTGAAAATGGCCAGGAAACTGTGCATGCACTTTATCCTTTCCACAAAGCCAGGAAACACCCTCTCGAGTTGCAGCGGCAGAACGGCCTCCCCCAACAGACTCTATAATGCGATGTTTCTACCCATTGGAATTCCAGCCTGCACATGTTGGACCGCCCTGTATGAACAGAAAGGGCCCAAATTAACGATTTTTTGATGACCCCAGGCGGACAGGAGTACTCCTCTGTGTAACTTTGATGTCAGCCAGTGGCAGCTCATGTGTGAACACCTGCCGTTTGTTGAGGCCATTCGAGGAGGCCACGTTATTTGTCAGTCGCCGGGGACACGGGATGAATAACGTCATTCCACTGCTTCATGTCCGGGAACAGATGCTAAAAAATTCTGTCTGGGCGGGGGAAACGGGAGACGTGGCCACATGAGTCCGGTGGGGACTGAAATGGAGGAGGAGAGGAGAGGACATTGGAGCAGAAGCATTGTCTGGTGAAATTAGTGGATTTTCTACCCAGGTACAAGAAGGAGGAGCAGGAGCAGCGGGGAGGGGGTAGATGGAGATGGGGAAACGAGGCAGATGACCCGCAAGCACCGTTCGCAGTATACAGTGGAAAATGGAGGCAGGGAGCCCTCGGAGTCACTTGTGCAGAGGGCCCTGCAGCATGCTGTTTTTGCCTGGCTAGTGACAGCCAATAGTCAGCATCCGGCAGGGGGATGACTTCTGGCTCTCCACCTATTGGAGCCTCGCTACCACCCCAAAATGAGAGCCTTTTTCCCCAGCTATTGAGAGGGAGGACAAACTCAAATACTAAGGGAAATCCTCCGTAGTCAGTTGGCCACTGCCTATGTGCGGCATCGTCCCTCCTCTGACAGGTCTGACCGGGGGGTTCTTCAGCGCTCACGTACTGCTGCCGTGGCTGCTGGGGTAAGGTGGGGGGGGTAGGAGCAGTACCAGCTCCATCAGCAGCAACCTAAGTCTGCAGTCACTGATGAGCACCCTTCCTTCACCCGCCTAATGAGGAGGGCAGTCGCCAGCAGCAGGACCTTGAGCAGACCCTGAACCAAAAACAGGTGGTGGCCTATTTGGGAAACAGCACTCTGCCACCCCAGTTAGAAGATCCGCTTGGACTACTGGGCACCCAAAAAATGGGATGTGGGGCCCCGCAAACTTGCCGAGTTTGCAGTGGAGAAGCTGTCCTGCCCGGCCAGTAAGTGTGGCATCGAGCGGGTGTTCAGTGCGGCGGGGGCCATGTTACCCCAAGGGAAAGAACCCGCTTGTCCACGGGAGTTTGTGGAACGACTGACCTTTGTCAACAGCAATCACGCGCGGATCGGCCCGGATTTCCACACACCAATGCCTTAGGCGTCAGACAAACATTCAGCCATGACGCCTCACCCAAAAACTGTGAGAAATGAGTCTGGGTTCAAACTACCTGCCTCAGCCACTATTCTGATGCCGCCAACCCGCCTGATGCCAAACATCTGCTGCCAGTTTTCCATCTGCTCCCCAACCATTTTTTACCAAGGGACTGGTATTGCACCCACCTCCCCCACTCTGTCATTGTGCCAACTTTATGACCTCATGCTGCTGCTGGTGCTGGTGCCGTGACATCCACACTGTTTTCTTTGGGCCCACTCTCTGAACTTATGCTGTTGCCTCCTGCCGCCGTCACCTCCACTCTCTGTCATTAGCCACTCTGTGGCCTACTCCAGTTTTTGCCACCTCCAGAATGTCATTGTGCCACTGTCTGACCTCATGCTGCTGCCAACCGTCACCTCCACTCTCTGTCTTTGTGCCACTCTGTGGCCTACTACTGTTTTTGGGCCACCGTCCAGAAATGTCATTGTGCCAACGGGTCTGACCTCATGCTGCTGCTGCCGTGACCTCCACAGTGTTTCATTGGGCCACTCTGTGGCCTACTCCTATTTTTGCCACATCCAGTATGTCATTGTGCCACTGCCTGACCTCATGCTGCTGCTGCCGTGCCCTCCACACTGTGTCATTGTGCCACTCTTGAAAAAACTTTGAGATTCTCGGTTCACATAATTTGATCAAAAGATTTTTAAGCTTCCCACGACTTTCAAAGTGATCTCAAATATGGCTGACCTACACTATCTTTTACCTCTCAATTGAGCCACATCCAGGCCACTCACGGGGTCAACTGCCCCCCTTTATCCAGAGAGAAAAAAAAAAAAAAAAAAACCCAACCTGCAAGCTGCACCCTTTATGACAGCTTGTAAGAGAGGGAAGGTGCAGAAAATCAAAATGGAGGCACCCCTTCCTCCCAATATAGGTTAAAATCAATATACACCAAATATAACGTATGGTTCTGCACAAAAAACACTTCTGAAAAAACATATGCAAACCTGGGTGCCACTGGCAGGGCTGCGGCACACACATATATATATATATATACATGTACACACGCACACCACCGCCAGCGGCACACTACTGCAATAAGGGAAATACATTATGTGGAAATCCCTAAAGAAGCATTTATGCTATCTGTCATACATGAAATAACTGTGAGATTCTCGGTTCACATAATTTGATCAAAAGATGTTTAAGCTGCCCGCGACTTTCAACGTGATCTCAAATAGGGCAGTCCTACACTATCTTTTACCTCTCAATGAGCCACATCCAGGCCTCTCACGGGTCAAAACCGACCTCCTTTATCCAGAGAGGAAAAAAAAAATAAAAAACCCAACCTGCAAAGCTGCACCTCTTTTACAGTTTTTAAGAGTGGGCAGGTGCAGAAAATCAAAATGGAGGCACCCCTTCCTCCAAATATAGGTTAAAATCAGAATTATACATTATATTTGGTGTATATTGATTTTAACCTATATTGGGATGAAGGGGTGCCTCCATTTTGAGATATCCACGTAACGTATTGCCCTTTTTACAGTAGTGTGCCGCTGGCAGTGGTGTGCGTGTGTACATGTTTATGTATATATATATATATATATATATATATATATATATATATATATATATATATAGATATATACGTGTGTGTTCCGCAGCCCTGCCAGTGGCACCCAGGTTTGCATATGTTTATTCAGAAGTGTATTTTGTGCAGAACCATACGTTATATTTGGTGTATATTATTTTAACCTATTGGGAGGAAGGGGTGCCTCCATTTAGATTTTCTGCACCTGCCCTCTCTTACAAGCTGTCATAAGAGGTGCAGCTTGCAGGTTGGGTTTTTTTATTTTTTTTTTCTCTCTGGATAAAGGAGGTCGGTTGACCCAGTGAGAGGCCTGGATGTGGGTCTATTGAGAGGTAAAAGATGTGTAGGACTGCCCTATTTGAGGGTCACGTTGAAAATCGTGGGCAGCTTTAAACATCTTTTTATCAATTATGTGAACCGAGTATCTCAAAGTTTTTTCATGTATGATAAAATAGCTAAATGCTTCTTTAGAGATATCCACCTAACGTATTGCCCTTTTTGCAGTAGTGTGCCCCTGGCAGTGGTGTGCGTGTGTACATGTATTAATAATTTTTTTAAAATATTATATATATTAAAATTTTATATTAATATAAATTTTAAATATATTATGTGTGTTCCGCAGCCTGCCAGTGGCACCCAGGTTTGAAAATGTTTTTTTTTAGAAGTGTTTTTTGTGCAGAACCATACGTTTATTTGGTGTATATTGATTTTAACCTATATTGGGAGGAAGGGTGCCTCATTTTGATTTTCTGCACCTGCCCACTCTTACAAGCTTTCATAAGAGCTGCAGCTTGCAGGTTGGGTTTTTTAATTAATTTTATTATCTCTGGATCATGGAGGTCGTTTGACCCAGAGAGAGGCCTGGATGTGGGGTCTATTGAGAGGTAAAAGATAGTGTTGGACTGGGGCCCTTTTGAGATCACGTTGAAAGTTGTGGGCAGCTTTAACATCTTTTGATCAAATTATGTGAAACCGAGAATCTCAAAGTTTTTTCATGTATGATAGATAGCATAAATGCTTCTTTAGGGATTTCCACATAATGTATTGCCCATTGTGCCACTCTCTGACCTCATGCTGCTGCCGCCGTCACCTCCACTCTGTCATTGTGCCACTCCGTGGCCTACTACGTTTTTTCCACTTCAGAATGTAATTGTGCACTGCCTTTAACCTCATGCGTGCTCCGTTGCCTCCACACGTGTCATTGTTGCACTCTTTTGTAATCATGGTGTGCCCCCGTCACCCACTCTCTGTATTGTGCCACTCTGTGGCCTACTACTTGTTTTGCCACCTCCAGAATGGTATTGTGCCATGTTGACCTCATGCTGCTGCTGTCGTGCATCCCAGTGTGTCATTGTGCCACTCTGTGGCTAAATTGTTTTTTTTTGCCACTTCAGAATGTAATTGTGCCCACTGCCTGACCTCAGCTGTGCTGTGCTGTACCTCCCCCTCGGGCATTGTGCCACTCTGTGGCTTATATGGTTTGCCACCTCAGAATGTTTATTGTGCACTGTCTACCTCAGTGTAGTGGGGGCGACCTCCACTCTTGTCATTGTGCACTCTTGCTTTACTTTCTGTTTTTGCCACCTTCCAGAAGTCATTGATGCCACTCTTGACTCATGCTGTGCCGCGGCACCTACACTCTCTGTCATTGTGCCACTCTGTGGCTTAAAAATACAGTTTTTGAACCTCCCGAATGTCATTGTGCCACTGTCTGACCTCATGCTGCTGCCACCGTCACCTCCACTCTCTGTCATTGTGCCACTCTGTGGCCTACTACTGTTTTGCCACCTCCAGAATGTCATTGTGCCACTGTCTGACCTCATGCTGCTGCTGCCGTGACCTACACACTGTGTCATTGTGCCACTGTCTGACCTCATGCTGCTGCTGCCGTGACCTACACACTGTGTCATTGTGCCACTCTGTGGCCTACTCCTGTTTTTGCCACCTCTAGAATGTCATTGTGCCACTGTCTGACCTCATGCTGCTGCTGCTGTTGATGCCGTCAACTCCACACTGTGTCATTGTGCCACTCTTTGGCCTACTCCTGTTTTTGCCACCTCCAGAATGTCATTGTGCCACTCTCTGACCTCATGCTGCTGTGGCTGCCGCCGTCACCTCCACACTCTGTCACTGATGTTGCCACCTGAGCCCTCAGCTTGTTTTTTTCCAGCTGTCGCTGCCATGACTTTATCAGGCTACATTCCCCCTTCAGTTTTTTGGTCAGTTTTGCCCTCTTAAGTGCCCAGGGAATTTTAGAGGGGAAGCGATTCTAAGACGGCGGTAGTCATGTGCGTTCATACTAAAAAAACATTGTATGAAGACCAAACCAAGCTCCCTCTGCATATTTAAGCATGGCACAACGTTCTACAGCACCCTGCAGGCTCTGTGCAGCCTGGAAATAGCTGTTTTTTAACGCGATTCGTCCCGAAGTAATTCTGACCGAAGTTATTTTTGTCGGGAAATTCGGCAAAGTGACCGAACCGAATTTTTGAGAAATTCGCCCATCTCTCTTTGTTGTACAATTTTGATGTGAATTCTTAAACAAGAATGTAATGTACATGTTCTATAAATAGTTGTAAGATGGTATTCTTATCTTCTAATAAATATCCATCTTAAAACTAAATTACGGGCTTTCGGTTCCGGCTCTCAGCATGTAAGCAGGGCGGTGAGCGAGCTCGCATGCTTTCCGACACAGATCGGCACAAACAGAGCACAGGATCAACACCATTTTGGTCAGGAACGATCTTTCACCATCCGTGAGTGGTTTATAACATTTACGGAAAGATATCTCCTGCGGAGCAGGCAAAAATCTAAAGTAATTCTAATAACTCTAGTTATAAAAGGCTCTACCGTGATTTTATTTGAGGAATCTTCTGCAGATGTCTCAAAGAAAAGATGGAGCTTTAGCAAAATCTACTCCCAACTCTACAGAGATAAGATGAGATTCCAATTACAGTACCCAGCGACACTGAAGGTATACCAGGACAATGGACCACCCCGGGTCTCACATTGGCTCAGGAAGCTAAGGAAGCGCTTTACCATCTAAGATCTCAAGGCAGGACGCGACAAGCTGGCACAAATTCATGGGAACAAATGACATCAAGACCGACCCCCAATAGATCTCTCCCAGCATCGCAGAGCCCACCCCGCAAATCACAAAAAAGAACTAAGTCGCCTGGTTCATCTTCTCCTGATGATTGACTTCTCGGCTCATTTGCCTTGCTAATTCAAGGTTCTTCTGTCTACTTGTGGGGGAGTGCTTGTGAGTAAAACTGCTGTTTAACCCTGTATTTCCTCCTTTGCCATAGTCTTACCTAAGTTCTTGTCACTTTTCATGGACACAATCCTGCTTCAGACTGGTCTCATTACCTGTTGAGTTGGGAATACGAGGGTATTAATATGCTCGATATATATTTCAGTATTATTGTTGCTTACATTGTTAGAGAATAAAGTGAAGCCTATTAGCGCTGTTAAGTGGGATTCTATTTATGTTGCTCTCCTGAGCATGGTTCTTCTTTTGCTTTCTTTTTATTTCCAATAGTTTTAGTAATAATTTTATTATTGGATTCAAGTTTAGTGGTTCTTAGTAGTGGGGGTGGGTGATTGATAGGTAGGAAACCTGGGATATTGCTCTTTTTTTGTTTTGACCTAAACGACCATATTGTCCCTCTGACTCGATATGAAAATCATTACTTGGAACATCAAGGGACTGCAATTCCCAAGCAAAAGAATGAACATTCTTAGACATTTGAAAAAATTGCGCCCTGACATTATCCTCTTGCAAGAGACACATTTGAAAGCCGAGGACTTTGGCAGGATGCAAAAACTCTGGGTGGGTCAGGTTGTGGAGTCACCATCTATTGATGAGAAAGCGGGGGTACTCATCTTGTTTAACAAAACATTTTCCATGTCTCTTTTGACTCACTCCCATGACTCTGGGGGAAGGGAATCGTTAACTATCTTTGTTCGTGGAGGGAAAACTTATCACCTTTACAACATTTATGGTCCAAACAGCAATTCTAGGCATTTTTATGAGGATCTGGGAGAAAGACTCCAGTATGCACCAAAAAATGACACCATAGTGGGTAGTGAACTAAATGAAATAGTGGATGGGGTGGAAGACTTGAGGTACATGAATGCTAATGCAACTCACAACCCTTCTGGAAGAGGTATTTCTGTGCTGAGGTCCTTTATGGATATCACGGGCCTTAGGGATAGTTGGAGGGAAAGGAACCCCGGGGGGGCGAGAATTTTCACATTTCTCACATCCGCATCAACTATGGTCTAGAATCGAATACATTTTAGTATCTCCTGACCTCCATGGCCACACATTAGGAGTTGAAATATTGGATATGGTCATCTCGGACCATGCACCAGTTGCAATATCACTGATCTATACCTTTCCAAAAGGTACGGACATTATCTGGAGGTTCCCAGCCAGTTTGGTGAAGCTTGAGTCTTTTTCTGATAGAAAGGCCTGGTGGGTGGAATATAGTACAGACAATGCAGCACACTCAGAAAATCTGTCATTATATTGAGCAACAGCCAAATCGGTCCTTATGGGCAAGATAATCGCATACACTTCACAATATAGACGCAAGGTTAATCAGTCATGTGATATGGCGAGTAAAAAGTTGAGAGCTGCATATATAGCGCCTTCCAGACTGTTCCCAGTGTAGTGAATAAAGAATCCTGAGTGGCGGCAAAAAAGGACTTTGACACTTGGCTAGACAACAGAGAAGCATTTTACAGATCTCAATTTGAAGCGGACATTCCGCTTTGGTAACAAAGCAGGGAAACTGTTAGTGAGATTGGCTAAGGATAGCACTGGCCCAACTAATATCACATCATTAAAAAACACTCAAGGAGAGGTGACCTGCGATCCACGGGACATAAATCTAATATTAAGAGATTTTTATAAAAATCTGTATTCGGACCCATAATTGGCACGGGTCTCTGATAGATCGAGAGCCTCTGGATTTCTGTCTTGAATATTGCTACCTAAGGTCACGTCAGATCAGACGGAGAAGTTAAACTCGGATATCACAATTGAGGAAGTTCAATCTACAATTAAACATTTACCATCTTGTAAAGCACCTGGGCCCGATGGAATTCTATTAGGTGCTGCAAGATTCCATCTCCCCCATTTTGGGCCAATATTATAATGACATCTTACATACAGGGTCAATTAGACCTGAATAAAAAAACGCATATATCAAACTATTGGCAAAACCCGGAAGAGATCCTCTGCTGGAAGGTTCTTATAGACCAATATCACTTATTGATTTGGATCAAAAAATCTTATCCAAAATTATGGTCGATAGGCTAACCCATTTCTACCTCAACCGATAAGCCCTTCCCAGAAAGGGTTTATAAAAGGGAGAGCAGCAGTGGGTAGCTTAAGGAAGGTAATAGCTGTTTTGGATAGGATCAAGGCTAGGCCACTCACAGGAGAGCGCAGAAAAAGCTTTTGACAACATATGCTAGGATTGGTTGGACTTGGTGCTAGACCAAATGCTATGTATGACTACCAACAGCTCAGATACACACCACTGGTTTCCTATCTCCACGTTTTGAATTATGTAAAGGGATGAGATTAGAGATGGGCGAATTTCTCGAAATTCAGTTCGCTCACTTCACCGAATTTCCCGACAAAAAATAACTTCGTTCCGAATTACTTTAGGACGAATCACGTTAAAAAACAGCTATTTCCAGGCTGCACAGAGCCTGCAGGGTGCTGTAGAACGTTGTGCCATGCTTAAATATGTAGAGGGAGCTTGGTTTGGTCTTCATACGATGTTGTGTTTTAGTATGACACGCACATGACTGCCGCCGCTATTAGAATCGCTTCACTATAAAATTCCCTGGGCACTTAAGAGGGCAAAACTGACCAAAAAACTGAAGGGGGAATGTAGCCTGATAAAGTCATGGCAGCGACAGCTGGAAAAAAACAACCTGAGAGTTCAGGTGGAAACATCAGTGACAGAGTGTGTAGGTCACGGCAGCAGCCACAGCAGCATGAGGTCAGAGAGTGGCACAATGACATTCTGGAGGTGGCAAAAACAGGAGTAGGCCACAGAGTGGCACAATGACACAGTGTGGAGTTGACGGCATCAACAGCAGCAGCAGCATGAGGTCAGACAGTGGCACAATGACACAGTGTGGAGGTGGCAAAAATAGGAGTAGGCCACAAAGTGGCACAATGACAGGGAGTGGAGGGCGCGGCAGCAGCCACAGCAGCAGCATGAGGTCAGGCAGTGGCACAATGACATTCTGGAGGTGGCAAAACAGTAGTTGGCCACAGAGTGGCACAATGACAGGGATGGGGTGACGGCAAGGCAGAATAAAGGTCAGACAGTGGCACAATTAAATTATGGAGGTGGCAAAAAAATAGTAGGCCACAGAGTGGCACAATACAGAGAGTGGAAGGTGACGGCGGCAGCAGCATGAGGTCAGACAGTGGCACAATCACTTCTGGAAGGGGGGCAAAATCAGGAATAGGCCACAGAGTGGCAAAATGACACAGTGTCTAGGTCACGGCAGCAGCCACAGCAGCAGCATGAGGTCAGACAGGGGCACAATCACATTCTGGAGGTGGCAAAAACAGGAGTCGGCCACAGAGTGGCACAATGACAGAGAGTGGAGGGGGCGGCAGCAGGAGCAACAGCATGAGGTCAGAGAGTGGCACAATGACACAGTGTGGAGGTCACGGCAGCAGCACGGGCAGCAGCATGAGGCCCAGACAGTGGCAACAATGACATTCTGGAGGTGGCAAAACATTTAGTTGGCCACAGAGGGCACAATGACAGGGAGTGGAGGTGACGGCAGCAGCGGGGAGGTCGGGACAGTGGCACAATGACATTCTGGGGGTGGCAAAACAGTATAGGCCACAGAGTGGCACAATGACAGAGAGGAGGTGACGGCGGCAGCAGCATGAGGTCAGAAATAGGCACAATTACATTCTGGAGGTGGCAAAAAACAGGAATAGGCCACAGAGTGGCACAAAATGAAACAGTGTTCTAGGTCACGGCAGCAGCCACAGAGCAGCATGAGGTCAGACAGTGGCACAATCACATTCTGGAGGTGGCAAAAACTGGAGTAGGCCACAGAGTGGCACAATGACAGAGAGTGGAGGTGACGGCAGCAGCCAAGCAGCAGCATGAGGTCAGACAGTGGCACAATGACATTCTGGAGGTGGCAAAAACAGGAGTAGGCCACAGAGTGGGACAATGACACAGTGTGGAGGTCACGGCAGCAGCCACAGCACAGCAGATGGGGGTCAGACAGTGGCACAATGACAGAGTGTGGAGGTGGGTGGCAATACCAGTCCCTAGTAAAGATGGTTGGTGGCAGATGGAGAAACTGGCAGCAGATGTGTGGCATCAGGCGGGTGGCGGCATCAGAATAGTGGCTGAGCAGGTAGTTTGAACCCAGACTCATTTCTCACAGTTTTGGTGAGGCGTCATTTGGGTGATGTAGTCTGAAGCCTAAGGGATTGGTGTGTGGAAATCCCGGCCGATCCACGCCTGATTCATCTTGACAAAGGTCAGTCGTTCCACATTTCCCCCTGGACAAGTGGGGTTTTCCTTGGGTTTAAAGATGGCCCCCGCCGCACTGAACACCCCCTCTGATGCCACACTAATGGCCGGGCAGAACAGCTTCTCCACTGCAAACTCAGCAAGTTGCGGCCACACATCCAGTTTGGCTGCCCAGTAGTCCAGCGGATCTTCTAACTCGGGTGGCAGAGAGCTGTCCAAGTAGGCCACCACCTGTTGGTTCAGGGTCTGCTCAAGGTCCTGCTGCTGCTGCTGACGAATGCCCTCCTCACTAGGTGGGTGAAGGAAGCTGTTCATCAGTGACTCCAGACTTAGGTTGCTGCTGATGGAGCTGGTACTGCTCCGACCCCCCACCTTCCCCCAGCAGCCGCGGCAGTAGTAAAGTGAGCACTGAAGAACCCCCCGGTCAGACCTGTCAGAGGAGGGACGATGCTGCACATAGGCAGCGGCCAAGTGACTACGGAGGATTTCCCTATAGTATTTGAGTTTGTCCTCCCTCTCAATAGCTGGGAAAAAGGCTCCCATTTTTGACCGGTAGCGAGGGTTCCAATAGGGTGGAGAGCCAAAGTCACCCTCTGCCAGATGCTGACTATTCGGCTGTCACTAGCCAGGCAAATCAGCATGCTGCAGGCCATCTGCACAAGTGACTCCGAGGGGCTCCCTGCCTCCATCTCCACTGTATACTGCCACGGTGCTTGCGGGTCATCTGCCTCGTCTTCCCATCTCCATCTACCTCCTCCAGCTGCGCCTGCTCCTCCTCTCGTGTCAGCTGGGAAGAAACTCCACTCATTTCACCAGACATGCTTCTGCTTCCAATGTCTCCTCCTCTTCCTCCTCCTCCCCATTTCAGTCTCCACCACTCATGTGGCCGCGAGATGTTAGTCGCCAAAATCTCCAGTCCCCTGCCCAGACAGATTTTCAGCATCTGTTCCAGGGCATGAAAACAGTGGAATGACGTTATTCATCCCGTAGTCCTGGGACTGACAAATAAGTGGCCTCCTCGAATGGCCTCAACAACGGCAGGTTTTCGCGCCTGAGCTGCCACTGGTGACATCAAAGTTACACAGAGGAGTACTCCTGTCCGCCCCGGATCACAAAAAATCGTTTAATGGCCTTTCTCTGTTCATACAGTCGGTTCAACATGTGCAGGCTGGAATTCCAAAAGGGTGGAAACATCGCATATCAGAGTGTGTTGGGGGAGGGCCGTTCTGCTGCTGCAACTCAGGGGGGTGTTCCCGGCTTTGTAGGAATGGATTTAAGTGCATGCACAGTTTCCTGGCCATTTCAGAATCTTCTGAAGAACGGTGGAAGACTTCAGGAACCTTTTCACAACCAGATTGAAACACATGCGCCATGCAGGGCGCAGGGACCATCCCTCCTCAGTGCAGCGGGACACCATTTTTCTCCCATTGTCCGTCACCATGGGTTTCCCATTTGCAGTTGGGCGGGAGAAAGCCACACATCGATTTCTTTCTGCATGACGCGGAGCATTCTCCCCTGTGTGACTTCGTTCGTCGAGGCAAGCCAGGTGTAGAACTGCGTGACACCGCTGTGCCCTTCACATGTGGTATGATGGAGCAGTACTTGTGGAGGCTGAGATGGTGGTGGTGGTGGATGAGGATGAGGCGGACATTGGCGCAGGAGCCGCAGTTTGACAACGTGGAGGAGAAAGCGGCGTCTCCTGTCCAAGTTGTTGGTGTGCCTGGGCTGGAAGCACATACACCCAGTGGGCCGTAAAGGGGCATGTACTGGCCCCCCCTGACCATAGTTACAGTCCAGACGTCCGCGCTGCCGTGCACCTTGGAACAAACCGATAAGCTCAAGGACTGGTCACCTTCTGTTCTACATATTTATGAAGTGCTGGTAATGCCTTTTTGGAAAAGAATTACGGCTTGGAACTCTCCATTTTCGGTCTCGGCACAAGCCTTTTGTTCTCTGAACGGTGCAGAGTCCACCATTGGGAAAGGGAGGGACTGCAGCACCAACAACTTGGACAGGAGTACGGTCAGCTTCTGCACCTTAGGATGGTTGGACGCATACTGTTGTCTCTTTGCAATCGCTTCGCTGAACGACTGCTGGCGCCATGAGTAAACGAGGAAACAGGAGCATCTGGACCGGAGATGATGTCAAAGAGAAAAGCTCCCCCTTTTGCAGAGGGGGTGGAGCCTTGACTGGCTGCAATGGGGATGCGTGCCACTGGGCGCTGCTGTGCTGCCTGTTGCTGCGGCGGCAGGATGGAAAAACCACATTTTGAGCCACGTTTCTCCCAGGCCACCGGATGGTGACGCTGCATGTGTTGATGCAGGGCCGTGGTGCCAACGTTAGCTCCCTGGCCACGCTTCACTTTCTGCCTACAGATTCTACATATACCCATATTCGGCTCCTCCGGTGTCTTAGCAAAGAACTGCCACACCGCCGAGTATCGGATTTTACCGCCAACGCTCTGCACTAGTGACTACTGCCGCCGCTGCCTCGCTGAGCCCCTGTGCCGCTACTTTCTTGGACCTGCGAAGCGGGTTTTTTACCCCGTGGCCGCTTGGCTCCTGACCTCACACTGCTGCTATCCTGCTGACTCACGGCCACATGACCCACTTGCTGGTTGTGTCTGAGGTTCCCACCGACTCTTGACTGGGGTTGTCAGCTGTCATCTGGGAGGAAGTGGATGACCTAGTCAACCAATCAAGAACCATTGGGTTACTGAACAACACACGGCCGCTAGATGAAAGCGGCAGTTGTGGCCTCACCGAGTGACCCCTGCTGCGACGTCCCCTTGCTGTGCTGCGACCTGGGCCTGGAATGTTTGTGCCTCTGCCACTCGCAGGTGAAGAGCCTCCCACCTCTCTGTCTGACATACTGTTTGTTCTAAAATGTACAGACACTGTTTGATGAAGATATCTGTATATGATAAATACACACCCTGTATTTGACTCCAAATGAACCCACTAAGAAGCTTGGGTAACCCTTGGATATAAATTGCGCTCCACAAATGGGCAGGAAAGATTGACTTGTATGTGCCGTTTAAAAATTCTGTGTATTTTACTGAATATAAAAGCACAAACAGGCTTAATTAACCTTCGGATATGAATTATGCTACAGAATTTCTTCTGTGGTGGTGAAAAACAAAGTTTCTTTTATTGAGTACAACTGCAGAACAAAGCTTAATTAACCCCTGGATGTAAATTGCACCAAACAATTGAGCAACCACAAACTACGAGCTTTGTAGCGTGTTACAATGGAGTGTTTTTTACGCTACACAACAAGAGAAAAATTTGTAATTAAACTTCGCTTGTGAATTATGCTACAGGAAAAAAGTATTTTTTGGCGGTGAAAGACGGTTTATTTTCGTCACCACAGCAGAAAAACAATGCTTAATTAACCCCTGGATGTAAATTGCGCCAAACAATTGAGCAACCACAAACTACGAGCTTTGTAGCGTGTTACAATGGCGTGTTTTTTACGCTACACAACAAGAGAAAAAATTGTAATTAACCTTCGCTTGTGAATTATGCTACAGGAAAAATGTATTTTTTGGCGGTGAAAGACGGTTTATTTTAGTCACCACAGCAGAAAAACAACGCTTAATTAACCCCTGGATGTAAATTGCGCCAAACAATTGAGCAACCACAAACTACTAGCTTTGTAGCGTGTTACAATGGCGTGTTTTTTACGCTACACAACAAGAGAAAAAATTGTAATTAACCTTCGCTTGTGAATTATGCTACAGGAAAAATGTATTTTTTGGCGGTGAAAAAGACGGTTTCTTGTAGTCACTACAACAGCAGAACAACGCTTAATTAACCCCTGGATTTAAATTGCGCAAAAGAATTGAGCAGGCAAAAATGAAGTGGTATTTGTATTGTAAAAACGCTGTTTCTTTAAATGAATACAACAGGAACAGGCTTAGATCACCCTTGGATATTCAATATGCTGTGAGCAGATAGCATCTGCAGCTGCACTGGACACACACTGGACTTCAGATCCAATACCCCACAAAATCAGAAATAGAACGTTAAGAGAAGCAGTCTCTGAGACAAGCTGAGACACCCCCCAAAAATCGCTGTATAAAAATCAGTTCTTCAGTAAGAGCTATTACAAGCAGCCGCGGCAGCACCTTCCCTAGTCAGTACAGTGAGAGGAGTGTGAGCTCCCAGCGTCGCGCCCGGACTTATATAGTGCGGTGACGTCACAGAATCCCGCCGGTCTCTGATTGGCTTCATCTCTGCACATGTCATGCAGGCTATGCCCTTCTTCCTCCCAGAGTGCTTTGCCCCATGTAACGCCATGTGCTCGCAGCCATTTTATCAATCAAAAGCACACTTTGTTCACCCGAAGTCCCCCAAACTTCGACTTCGTTCAGAACCGAAGTTTTCCTGAAATTCTAAACGAATTCCACTTCGTTAGAATCAATTCGCCCATCTCTAGATGAGACACAGGTGTCCACTATCACCTCTTTTATTCAATATAGCATTAGAACCCCTGGCGAGGGTTCTGGAGGACACTGACATTTTTAGGGGTGTAAATGTAGGGAGGGAACAGGTCAAAATGGCACTCTTCGCAGACGACATCATACTGTTTATGGCTGATCCCCTATCCCATTTACCTAATGTATCAGATCTTAGAAAGGAATTTGGTTCATTGTCAGGGTACAATACTTGAACTGGGTCCCCGGATTTCCATAGGTATTGCGGTAGCTATTGCGGCTAAGTCCATCGCATATCTGGGAGGGAAAATAGGCAGGACTCTAGACTCGTTATATAAAATATAAACTTCTCCCGGGTGGTAAATAAAATTACAGACGAACTCAGGAAATGGTCCTTCCTACCATTGTCCTTAATGGATCTATGTAGTTTGATCAAATTCCTAAGTTTTCCTAGGTTTCTCTACCTGTTACAGACTGCCACTTTTATTGAAGCATTTGGATATCGCTAAACTAAATGCGTCTTTCTTGAGTTTCATCTGGGCGGGTCGCAGAGCTCGGATCAGATTGGAAAAGCTAATGCTGGATAAACTTAGCGGTGGGGTGGGTCTACCTTACTTGAGGGCTTATAATCTATCCTGCCTAATGCAAGATATCTTAGATTGGAAATATGAGGCCAGTAGCTATTCCAATTGGGCTATTGAAAAAGAGTTTGCCACACCATGGCACCCGTTTGCTCTATTACATACTAAATTTACGTGATGAAAAAATTGGTCCTTTTACGAGAGACTATTATCACATGGAGGGAAGTGAGGAAATTATTTTAAACCCCTTTCTTGGTATCAAAACTGATGCCTCTTAGGGGTCACCTGGAATTTTCGCCAGGGCAAGATAGTAAGCTTATACTTTCCTTTCAGCAGACAGGAGTTAAGGAGGCAGGTCAGCTTTTACATTCTCAGGATAAGAGATGATTTACTTGTAAAGAGGTGATGGAAAGCTTTGGTGTCCCTGTGAACCAGGTCATGGCAGTTGGCCAAGATCTATCTTTCGGTAGACCAAGGCTGTATGATCCTACTCTTGAAATTTCTGACCACGCTTTCAATGATATACTATGGCTTCAGCCGCCCACCTATATGATCTCCAACATCTATAAATTATTCAGGGACAAAGCTCTGGGCAACACAAAGGACTCAATGTTTTCCAAGTGGAAGGGTTGGTTCTTGGTTAGGAAAAATGTGGTGGGAGAAAAATGGAGAGAGGCGTATTTCATAATTATGCATCATGCGTACCTGGGGTTCCACTTACCTTCATCTCCTTTGGGTGCCTCCAGAATCACAGCATGTCCCAGATTGCCAGAAAGACAAGTCTGATTTTTGGCATGGTATTTGGGAGTGTGAGATTGTACAGGAATATTGGTCAAGGGTTGCCAAATACATAGAGATCACCTGGGGTTTACCAATTATGCAAACATATCACACTATGATTTTTCATAATATTTGCAGTACCAATATAAGGGAGATGGAAGGAGACAGCCAGGCAATTCCTGGAGCGGTTCATGTAGCTTTATTGATAGCAAAATTACTTATTCTCCAGCATTGGTTGTCACCCTCTTTGCCGTCAATCTCAACACTTACAGTTACATTAAAGAGTTATCTTAGGTTTGATCACCTAGAGGCGGACAGAAATAGAAGCCAGAACACACAACCCTTCTTCACGAAATGGCGATCTTTTATTATAACTCACTTTTCCCATCAGAAAATTGTAGATTTAATGAAGGGTTTTCATATTGACCAGCTACATCTTTCTCATACCTGAACTTAAGAGGGGAGGTGTGAAAGGAGACAGAGCAGGACAGGAATTTTTGTCAATATATAATATGGGTAATGGTTATTTTGCAATGTTAAAGTGATTTCAGTAATCTTCATGTATCATCTTTCATCAGAAGAGCAGACACTTTGAGATGGGCATCTGTTATTTTTAGTGTTGAGCGATTACATTGGCTATCGACATCGGGCGATAGTCGATAGTCGGCCACCATCGATAAGGTTTTTCGATAGTCGATCATCTCCGATGACCATTACAGTCTATGGGAGAGCAACAACACCTTCATTCTTACACCCAAACAGGGCTGGAGAAGCTGGAATTAACAGCCACAACAATCAAATGGATACCTGCTACATCTTAGGCACAACACTTAGGCTATAAAAGCCACAGAAAAATGTCACAGACCATTCACTATCCCTGTCTTGTACCACAGCATGACCCTTAAACCTGCATCACCCACAAATTAAAAAGTGCCAGAAGGCAGTATTATTTGATCCATCATTTACTTGAACTGGACATTGAATATCCCTGTCCTGGAACGCAGCATGACCCTAAAAACCTGCATGACCCACAGATTAAAAAGTGCCGGAAGAAAGTAGTCTTTGAACCACCATTTTAGTTGAACTGGACATTGACAAACCCTGTCCTGGACCGCAGCATGACCCTTAAACCTGTCTGACCCACAGATTAAAAAGTGCCGGAAAAAGGAGTCTTTCAACCACCATTTTAGTTTCACTGGACATTGACTAGAACTGTCCTGGACCGCAGTATGACCATTAAACCTGTCTGACCCCCAGATTAAAAAGTGCCGGAAAAAGGAGTCTTTCAACCACCATTTTAGTTGAACTGGACATTGACTATACCTGTCCTGTGCCACAGCATGACCCAGGGCCGGAGTTACAGTGGGTGCGGTGAGAGCCCAGGCTGGCATCCGTCATCTATTAACACGCAGGTTAAAATGCCCTGATGACGCAGCAACGAAAACTGTCATGCTGAAGCAGAGTGCGGAAGCGGAAGTGTGAGAACTCCAGCCTTCCTCAGTACACAGTCAAGACCTGGGTAGCGCTTGCCCCTCCGTATGAGTGCGGACCAATTGAGCTTCACTTGGAAATACTGGTGGCATTCTTTTTCTTGGCATTCTTTTTCTCATTTTACTCAACGTGCTGGAGGAAATGGTCTCTGTACTTTGTTCTCTGTCCGTGCTCCATACTCCATGTCCTCTGAATAACCTACATCTGGTCAAGTTTTCCTGTACCTCCCTTGTACAATTCAGAGGAATTTTTTTACCAGCTATTTTGTACATGCAAGTTTTTTAGTAGTTTAATTCTAGAAAACACATTTTTAAAATAGGATGGAATCCCACCATGTCTTTGTTTCTCTTTTTTTTAATTATATTAAATGGGTTGTCTCAATACAGGGATTGATAGCTATGTTAAAGATCTTGCAAAAACAAGTCATTTTGCAATATGTGTCCATTAACAGTGTCCTACCTATTCCTGTTTCTGACAGCACCATCACCCTTGAGCCACTCTTGACAATTGTAAAGAACAAATGTCTGTTAGAAACAACATTTTTTATAATAGGACCTGTAGTATAGCTGCATGTCACAGCAAAATGCCCCCAAAAATTCAAAACATGACCCATGAGCCACTTTGGACAATTGTGAAGAACAAATGTCTGTTAGAAACAAAAATTTTTTATAATAGGACCTGTAGTATAGCTGCATGTCACAGCAAAATGCCTCCAAAAATTCAAAGCATGACCCTTGAGCCACTTTGGACAATTGTGAAGAACAAATGTCTGTTAGAAACAACATTTTTTATAATAGGACCTGTAGTATAGCTGCATGTCACAGCAAAATGCCCCCAAAAAATTCAAAACATGACCCATGAGCCACTTTTGACAATTGTGAAGAACAAATGTCTATTAGAAACAACATTTTTTAGAATAGGACCTGTAGTATTGCTGCATTTCAAAGCAGCATGACCCAAAAAATTATAAAAATGACTTCTCAGCCACTGTTAAAAATTGTGAGGGAGAAATGCCACTTAGAAGCCCCATTTCTGTTCCAAAGGACCACGATTATTGCTGTATCTCACAGCACACCCCTTATGACCTCCCAAAAATTAATAATATGACTTCTGTTCCAGCCACTGTGTTAAAAATTGTGATGGGGGGGAAAATGCCACTTAAAAGCCACATTTCTGTTCCAAAGGACCATAATTATTGCTGTATCTCACAGCAACATGACCCCAAAAAATTATAAATATGACTTCTCAGCCACTGTTAAAAATTGTGAGGCAACATGACCCCAAAACCATTGACAATGCGAAAAATTCTAAAGATGAAGTGAGTAAATGGAATATGGTTTTGTCATGAAACCTTGGTGTCTTTTACAGTCTCCTCACAGCAAAACCAGCAAAATGAACTGTTGGGAATTGAGAATAAAAATTGCAGTAAGAAATGATCATTTTAAAAATAAGTTTTTCAAGAGGACCATTTCTGTTTGGAGAGGAATGTGAAGTAGACCAGCAACTAATCGGTGACCTCGGCAATTGGGGCCACAACATCATCAGAGATCCATGCCTGTTTCATCTTGATGAAAGTCAAACGATCCACATTATCTGTGGAAAGCCGGATGCGTTTGTCTGTAATGACTCCTCCGGCTGTGCTGAAGGTCCGCTCAGATATGACGCTGGCTGCTGGGCAGGACAACACCTCTATGGCGTGGCGAGCCAGCTCGAGCCATTCGTCCATTTTGGATACCCAGAAGTCTATTGGGTCCGGAACACATACAAAAACATCGGTGTTGAGACGCAGATAGTCGTGCACCATGATCTTAAGCTGGTCTCTGGGTGTTGTATGTGTGCCCCTGCATTGCATGCGTTGGTGAGGTGGTAAATAAAGATTGCCAGAGGTCACCCATTAGGCTTCTGCCACCTTGCCTGCTGCTGTTGCTGCTGCCGCTACGGCTACTTGGCACTCTACTGCTGTCACGTCGCTGGCGTTGTTCCACCGTGACATTTGAAGAACGTGAAGCAGACGCAACAGATGTCTCCAGTTGATCAATCAGCAAGGTCTCCATTTCCTGCATTTTACTCTCTATTTGGGTGGGTGGAAGGAAAGTGCTGAGTTTTGTTTTGTACCGGGGATCCAGGAGGGTGGCCACCCAGTAACTATTGTTCATTTTGATGGCCTTAATGCGAGGATCATGTTGGAGGAAATGGAGCATCCAAGCACTCATGTGAGAGATGGAGCCTTGATTTCCCAAGCCTCTGGGTCAAGTGGCCACTAGCAAACTGATCTTCCTCATCTTCCTCCTCCGCCTCAAATTCGCGCCAACCTCTTTCCAAGGCAGGGACGTCGGTAACATCGGTGTCTAGGAATACCTCCTCCTCCTCCGCTGCCTCCGGCACAGCTTCAACACAGCCCTGACTTGCCTGAGATGATGCACCCTGAGAGCTGATGCGCCAACTTGCACTAGCTCTGGACCCCGAACCACTGCCTAATGAAGACCGATGAAATTGTGAAACTGTCGGGCCTTGTGGATTTGACGGAGAGAAAGGCTCCGTGTCCGCATCTGTGTCCGTCTCCTCCTCCATCGCTGGCGGGACCTGTTGTTTTAGAGTGTCCAACGATCGTTCCAGAACTAAGATCACCACAATGCTCATGCTGACAAGGGCATTGTCCGCACTGACCATTTTGGTGGCTTCTTCAAAACTGGCAAGGATGGTGCAGAGCTCTTTCACCTGCCTCCACTCTCGGTGGCTCAACACCCCGAGGTCCGCACCGCTGCTTGTCAGGCCATGTGTCACTTCGTACTGCATAATGGCATTGCGCTGCTGCCACAATCGCTGGAGCATGTGGAGGGTGGAATTCCAGCGTGTTGCCACGTCAACAATGAGACGGTTGACGGGGAGGCCGAGCTGATGCTGCAACGCAGCCAGGCGGGACGAAGCAGGGTGCGAATGGCGGAAGTGCGAACTCAGACCTCGAGCCTTCTTCAGCAGGCAGTCCAGACCCGGGTAGCTCTTTAGAAATTTCTGGACGACCAGGTTCATGACATGTGCCAGGCAAGGGATGTGCTCCAGCCTACCGATCTTAAGGGCGGCCAGCAGATTTCGCCCGTTATCGCATACCACCTTGCCTGGCACAAGGTTCTTGTCACCCAGCCAGCGCTCGGTCTCGTTGCGGAGAGCCGTCCACAGCTCCTGACCTGTGTGTGGACGGTCTCCAAGACAGATTAATTTCAAAATGGCTTGGTTTCTCTGGGCACGTGATGCCACCAGAGGACCTTGGGGGAAAGAGCCCTGCACCATCCCTGCGGTTTTGAAGAGCATGCGCCGAGCCTGAGAGCCACCGTCACCCCCAGAGACATCCACCCAGCTCACCCAGTGAGCTGTCACAGAGATATAGCGGCCTTGGCCGTGCTTACTAGTCCATGTGTCGGTGGTCAGATGGACTTTTCCGGCCACAGATGCAGACAACGCGCTTGAAATTTTAGATGACACGTGGCTGGCCAGGGCAGGGACGGCTTTTCTGGCAAAGAAATGCCTGCTCGGCATCTGGTATTGGGGGCAGGCAAGGGCCATGATGTGGTGGAACCCATCTGTGTCCACCAGACAGAAAGGCAACATTTCCAAGGCCAAAAGCCTGGCAATGCCGACATTCAGGCTTTTGGCTTTGGGATGGTTTGGGTTAAAGTGTTTCTTCTGCTCCCAAACCTGGAAGACAGAAGGCTGGCCGCTGTACGGCGTGCAGGTCGTCAAACTGGCGGAAGGAGAAGGGGTAGGATGGGTCTCTGGTGGTGCTGGTGGTACTTGGGCAACGGTGGAGGCTGAAGCGGAGGCTGATCCCTGATCATGACTCTGAGAGACATGGGCAGCTGAGGAACGCTTGGTGGTGGCGGAGGAGGAGGAGGCGGAGACAGAGGGTGTGACAGTGGTTGGAGGCCCGGCGTCGGTCTGGCCTTTTTTGGCCAAGTGTTCCCTCCATTTCAACTCATGCATTCGCTGCATGTGACTAGACATGTTGGTGGTGGTTAACCACTTAAGGTTCTTGCCTCTACTTATGCGTTTACGGCAAAGGCGGCATATGACATCGCTGGGTGAATCAGAGGCTTGCTCAAAGAAGGCCCAGGCTTGAGAGGTCCTGGACCTTTTTGACGGCGATAAGCGAGGAGTGGGGTTTGCGCTGACCGTGGCTGGCGGAATCATATCAGCGGACTTCTGCGACCGCCCTCTCCCTTTTTGTGGGGGGACCCGTATTGACACTACCCCATCGTCTTCCTCCTCGTTCACTGATGAAGTGCTCGCAAGCAAATTCTGCGGAAAAGACCACGATGGATCCGCAATGTCGTCATCATCATCATCATCATCATCAACACAGGTGACTTGGTCGTCCTGACTTTCTGCATCCAGAAGCTGCGGGCTACAAGCAAGAGGGCCTGCAAGGCGTTGCCGACCACCCGGGATTTTTGCCGATTGACCGGCTTCCTTCTCCTCCTCTGATGGCATCAGTAACTGGGCGTCAGAGCAGACTAAATCATCCTCTTGATCTTTTAACATGCCTTCTGACCCCAACCGCATTTTGTCATCAAAGAGGTCTTCAGACAATGGATTATCCACAGTGGTGGGTACACGAGTTGACATTTGGGCTGCTTCATGTTGGACGGATGCTGATGATGCTGATGACGACATTTGTGGCCGTGACAGCGCCCTGGAATTACATGGGGGTGTATACCATCAGGACGTGGTGATTTGTCTATTTTTATCTTCTTAAGACAGAGCTGCACTTCTTCCTGGGTTAGACAAGAAACATTTAAGATGGAGTTTACTTCATCCCTCTTCCCATCAACAGGAAGGTAATTTTCCTCAGTAAATATGGTGAAGAAAAAATTATTTAATAGATTTGCTTACTCCTCATCACCCCTACAATATCTCCCTCACTACTTTTCAAAGGGTCAACATTTTCAGGTTTATTCTTTTTACTATTTATAATTAAAATATGTTGGGGTTACTTTTACTCTTTTTGGCAGTATGCCTTTCTGTCTCCAGCTTTGCTGTCTTTATCATTCTTTTGCATTTTTTTTCCTTATAGCTTTTTAGTGCTTCTTCACTGTCCTCCTGTTTAAGTAGCTTTAACGCTTTCTTTTTGTTACTTATTGCCTCCTTTACATGTTTGTCGATTCACATTTTTTTTTATCCTGTTTTATCCTGTTTATAATAATTTTATTTCCATAAGATATGTACCTCTCACAGTGGACACTTAAGATGTTTTTAAAAATCTCCCAATTATTATCTGTTCTGTTATTTTTAAAGACCCATGTCCCAGTCAATGCGGTTTACGGTCTCTCTAAGCAGATTAAAATTAGCCTTCCGGAAATTCAGTGTTCTTGTGGCTCCTCAACAAAATACTCTATTGAAGGATAAATTGGAAATATTGAGTCCAAAATGACCTTCCCTCTAGTTGGCTCCTGCTCTTTAGTTATTGACTAAAAACTGTTTCCTTTATGACAGCCACAAGTTTCAGTTTCCCAATTTATGTCTGAGTATTTGAAGTCACCCATAATAACAAACTCCTTATAATTAGTCGCTTCATCTATTTGCCTGAGGAGTACTTCTTCCATGGGTTCTTTTATATTTGGAGGCCTTTACCAGACCCTCAATAGAATTGTATTATTATTACCCCCATGTATATCTACCCATAATGACTCCACATGTTCATTTCTTGTAACTGTATCTTCCCACAGTGTTGGCTTTAGACACAATTTTATATTAAGACATACACCTCCTCCCTTCCGATTTTTACGATCTGTTCTGCAGAGCATAAGTTGACAAGCAGCTAAACTCTTTCCAAGCAAGCATTGACAAGGGGCGATGTCTGTATTTTACCTTTATTGCATAGGATAGTGTAAAACTGGGGAAGCATGCAAAACATACATTTACCATGATATAACAGTATGCAAGCATGAAGTATAAACAAGACAATGCAAGCATATTTACATGTGCATAAGATACAATACAGGATGTAGAGTGTGCAGACATGTGAGGGTACAGGGTACATGTACTATCCTGTCTGCAGCAAACACGAGTCTAACTATAAACAAAAGCTATTGGCATAGAATAAAACATTATACAATATGGAACCCTGAATGGCAGTTTAACCTTACCAGCGATGCTAACTGTAGGTTCTGGATGGAAGGGGATGGTGGAACATGTCTTCCCTGCACATGTGTCTAGAGAAAATGGCAGATGATGAAGACTTGATGATGTCAGCAAGGGGTCATGTGGTATGATTAAGGCAGCCTTTTTGGGGCAATGTTAACATAATATATGCCTACTAGAAGTCTGCCCAAACAGCTACTAGACAGAGCTGTTGCAACTGAACAGAAATACATAAGAAGGATTGCCTGGAGGCATATCACTCCCCATCTGGTACCCCAGGGTACCACAATAAAACATGTCATAGAGAACAACACAATCGGTTTAGTCACAAATCTGATATTTGTAGCATGTCTGTGAAGTAAAGAGGTACTCTCTTTCCATCTATCCCAGAAGACATCTGCTAAGGTTTGTACTTTTTCCAGTTGCTCTTGGTTAAGTCTTTGTTAGTAAACTCACCAAGAGAAGCTGGACTAACTTTTTAGGTGAGAAGAGTAGAAGGTGTCAATAAAGGAGGTTCATCTGGATCAGATTCTGGCTCCAATAGTTCATACGTGCTTTTCTCCAAATTGTCAGGTACCAGTTTGTACATAAATGTTGGCCTTGTGAGCCAAGTAGTGTCTTTAAGGAGAGATGCTGGTATAGCTCTAGTAGCATGGTCTGCTGGGTTGTGATCAGTTGGCACATAGTTAGCTATGTGTAAATTAGACAAAATGTTTAAAGAGTCTCTCCATAACACTTCTTTCTCTGGAAAAAGTGTTGAGTCCCAAACACATGCATCTGTAGTTAACTCCCTGAGGAGAGTATTACCTTGGATGGTCACAGGTGCTTGAAGCCAAGTGGATCACATAGACTGTTCATGGTAGATAGGACACCACATCTTGTGTAGGGCCTTTGCTTTGGTCGACCTGAAAAATAAGAGAGTGTCAGTCTTGAAGTCCCAGTTGAGCCCTAGGCTGCGCTTCATAGGTATATAGTCTGTTGTAAAGTCTAAATCTTAATATCCATGGCATAATCTTGAGTGAGGAAGACCTCCATGACAATTTTGCTGTTTGATGCTATCTTATGCAGTCTGTGGTTTGAACAGGTAAGCATAATTTGAGTCCTTTTGAGTGAATTGATTGCAGCTTCTGGTGAAGGAAGTGACTTTAGGCCATCATCTACATAAAAGTCTCTCTCAACAAACTGTCTGGCATCTTGACCATATTCTTTCTCACTTTCTTGAGCAGATAGTCTGAATCCATAGATAGCAACTGCAGGAGATGGACCTTCATGCGGTATTCTGTGATGTCTTTGGTAGGGTCATTAGTTTCAAACCAGAAGAATCTCAAGAAGTTCCTGTGTTCTTCTTTAACTGGGAAACAATGGAACATTTGTTGTATATCAGCAACAGTAGCAATAGGGTCTTTGCAGAATCTGATAAGGTCACCAAACAGTGTATTATTGAGGTCTGGTCCTGTTAGAAGAACATCATTAAGTGACACACCTTTATGCTGTGAGCTGGAGTCGAATACTACTTGGATTTGTCCTAGTTTCTTAGGGAAATAGACACCGAAGATTGGAAGTTATCAGTGTTCTTCATATTCTTCTAGAGGTGGGGCTATTTCTGCATGACCATTTGCAAGTATTTGGCTCATAAAATAAAAGAGTTGAGAAGTGTTCCTTCATATCTGGTCTTCTATGGAAGTTGCGCTTGAGTGAAAAAAACCATTGAAGTGCTTGATCTCTGTTGTTGTGTAGACGGCATCTCTGTGTTTTGAAGAGAAGTGGTGCAACCCATTTGCTTGATTCCTTAAAAAACCTTTTTCCATTATCCTTAGGAAAGCTTCATCTTCAATAGAGGGGGCTATCTTATGATCTTCCTTTGAACTCTGAAAGACTGTGCACCTTAAATGATCTCTGTCTTCATGGTAGGAAAGCTTCTCTGATTCAGTAAGCATCTCTTTCATGAAGAATTTGTTAGGACAGGGTTGGAAAAGGGATGGACGCCCATTCTCCAATAAGTTGAATATATCCAGAGGTGTAGTGAGTATATTGACCCCACAGGTGTTTCACAAATTTTTTTAGCATTAGGCTGTGAAAATTAAAAATTATTTTTTTCCCCAACAATCTGCAATTTTAGCTTAAAAGGTTTCATTTTTACAAGGAATCCTGGAAAAAAAGCATCCCAAAATTTGCTATACAATTTTTTCCAAGTTCAGCAATATGTGGGTGTAAACTGCTGTTTGGCTGCATGGCAGGACGTACAAGGGAGGGAGCGCTATTTGGCTTTTGGAATGCAGATTTTGGTGGGTGCCATTTCGCATTTGCAAAGCCCCCAAAGTACCAGAACAGGTGAAACCTTCAAGAAGTCAACCCATTTTGGATTCAACACCCCTCATGGATCTCATCTAGGGGTGTATCATGGACTTTGGGTGCACATGTGTTCCATAGTTTTTTTTTAGCATTGGGCCATGAAAGTGGGGAGGAAAAAACGCAGTTCCACCATTGTTTTTGTGCTTCAATTTTACAGCGTTCACCGTGCGGTATAAATGACATAACTTTACTATGGGGGTTGGTACAATTACAATGGTATAGGTTATATAGGTTTTTATGTTTTTTTACTTTTACACAATAGAAATGCATTTATAAAAATCTGCGCTTTTATGTTGTCATAGTCTGTTAGCCATAACTTTTTATTTTGCTGTGTACGGAGCTGTGTAGGGGCTTGTTTTTTGTGGGATGAGTTGACATTTTTATTGGTATCATTATGTGGTTCATATGAGGCATTGATCGCTTTTTATTAAGGTTTTTATGAGGCATTATGAACAAAATACAGCAATTCTGGTAGTGATTTTATTTTTTACAGCTGTCACCGTGTGGTATAAATGACATGCTAGTTTTACTCAGTATGTCGATACGATTTCAGAGATACCCAATTTGTATATTTTTTTATGTTTTACTGCTTTTACACAATAAAAACACTTTTATTCAAACAGGAAAACACGTTTTTACATCGCCACAGTCTAAGTCATTATTTTTTCATTTTATACGGAGCTGTATAGCAGATTGCTTTTTGCGGGATGAGTTGACATTTTTTAGTGGTATAATTTTTTGAGGTTCAAAGCTTTTTGATCGCTTTTAAATCCATTTTTTGGAGGCAGGGTGAAGAAAATACTGCAATTCTAGTAGTGTTTTTTAATTTTATTTTTAACAGTGCTCATCAACTAGTATCCATGCAAAGTTAGTTTTACTCCCTGGCTCAATATGATTACGGCAATACCCATTTTATATAGTTTTTCTCATGTTGAAGCGCTTTAACAAAAAAAAAGAAGTGTTTTTATTGTGTAAAACAAAATTTATACATCACTATATTCTGATAGCCATAACTTTTTAATTTTTCATATACAGAGCTATGTAAGGGCATTTTCTTTGCGAGACAAACTGAAGTTTTAATTGGTACAACTCTAGCATTTCTATGAGTTTTTGATCACCTTTTATTCCATTTTATGTGCTGCAGGATGAACAAAAATCGGAATTCTGTGATTCTTTTGGGGTTTTTTTTACGGCGCTCGCCGTGCGGGTTATATAACATGACAGATTTATAGGGTAGGTCGTTACGCATGTGGCAATACCAAATATGCATACTTTATTTATTTTTTATCTTTTTTGGGGCGATTGGTGCTTGTAAAGGGGGAAAAGGGTGGTGTACGTATTTTTATTTTATTTTTCTTGTTTGTGTTTGACTGTTTTTTCACTATTTTTTTTTTACTTTTTCACCTTTTTTAAAAAATTTTCCCCATTGGGGAATTGTATCAGCATGCAAGCATGAAGTATACACAAGACAATGCAGGCATATTTACATGTGTATAATATACAATATAGCATGTAGAGTGTGAAGACATATACATGTGAGGGTACAGGGTACATGTGCTATCCTGTCAGCAGCAAACATGCGTCTAACTATAAACAACAGCTACTGAAATAGAATACAACACTATACAATGTGGAGTCCTGAATGACAGTTTAACCTTACCAGCGATGCTAACTGTAAGTTATGGATGGGTGAGGATGGTAAAACGTGTCTTCCCTGTGCATACCTCTTGAAAAAATGTGAGCAGGTCATGTGGTATGATTAAGGCAGCCTTTATGGGACAATATTAGTAGCGTGCTCAAATAGCCACTAGATGGAGCTGTTACAACTGAACAGAAATACATAAGAAAGATTGCCTGGAGGCATAACACGATCTTTTCTAAACAAACTGTAAGGCATACTTGCCAACTTTTGAAAGGGGAAAAGTAGGAGATTTGCATGACCATGCCAATATTGTTGGTTCACCACGCCCCTTAGAAAAAGCCACACCCACTCCACCTAAATGCATAACAGCTCTGGAAGAAAGCCAGGTAGATGCCCTTATAGCCAGATAGTAGCCCCTTGTAGCCAGGTAGTGCCCCCTAATAGCCAGTTAGATGCCCCTATAGCCAGGTGACGCCCCTTATAGTCAGGTAGTGCCCCTTATAGCCAGTTAGTGCCCCCTAATAGTCAGGTAGTGACCCCTAATAGTTAGGCAGTGACCCCTAATAGCCAGGCAGGGACCCCTAATAGCCAGGTAGTAGCCCCCTATAGCCAGGTAGTGCCCATCTAGCCCGGTAGTGCCCCCTTTGTTGCCAGGTAGTGCCCTCTTTGTTGCCAGGTAGGTCCCTATTTTAGCTGGTTGTGCCCCCTTTGTAGCCAGGTAGTGCCTTTATTGTAGCCAGGTAGTGCCCCTTTGTAGCCAGGTAGTGCCCCATGTAGCCAGGTATTGCCCCATGTAGCCAGGTATTGCCCCTTGTAGTCAGATAGATGCCCCCAATAGCTAATAAAAAAAATTAATAAAAACGACTCACCTCACCAGGCTCCCTGCAGAGCGTCCAGCTCCCGACGATCTCCTCAGCGTCGCAGGGGGAATGAGTACATCCGTGCGTCACGCCCCCTGCGACGCTGACCTGTATGTACCGCGCCAACCACCGCTGTACATACTGGGGAGAAAGCAGGAGGGAAACTATCCCTCCTGCCTCCTCCCTGTACGGCAGCTGCACGGAGCGTGCAGCTGCTGACTGACTGTGGGGCTGCGGCCACATAAGTCAGTGAGACTCGCCGCTTCACCCGCCTGTAGGAGCGGCCCGGCGGCGCCGGCGCCGCGGCCATTTAAAGAACCCCCACTGCCTGCTGGCGGCGGGAGGTTCGCCAACTCTGCCGGGGTGGTGGGGGGGACCCCCATTAGCAGGACCCCCCCCGCCAAAAGCGGTAGAGTTGGCATGTATGCTGTAAGGATATGTTCACATGACATATTTGCGGGGTGTACTTTGGCACGTAATTGCATTGCAATATGCTCAAAGTGCGCCCCACAAATACGGTACAATTATAGCACTCACAGAATACTATGATTTTATAGCATATTCCCCGACACGTACTGAGCGCCCGGCGAAAGAAGTGACATGTGACTTGTTTCCAGTGCTTACTCGCCGAGGAGAGGGAAGGAGAGTGGGGGCGGGTTGAAGTGCTTTAGAAGTACAGCAGGCGTATAGCAGTGCACACAGTACGAGCCGCTAAATGCCGTGTGAACCTAGCCTTACCCTTTGAGTTAACCACCCAGTCATAAGTCTCATCAAGCCATGCCTCAGTTATCCCCACTATGTCATATTTTTCTTCTGACATTAATAATTGCAGGTCATTAATTTTATTGGTGAGGCTACTGCCATTGGTCAGCATGCAATTTAGAGTCTTTTTGGTTTTAATTTTTTTAACCCTGTTCTTATTAATTATTACTCCCCCTCCCTCCGTCCACCCCCTAATTTATTACTAATTCCCATCTCTCTGTCTTCACTATCTTGCACGCTATGGGCGACATGTATGAATTCGAATGCGTACTTTTTGTTTACTTGGCGCCGACACTCCAGTTCTAAATAGATATAGAAGAGTGTAGAATACGACAGTATGAAGATTTTTGGTGCATTACATAGAGCTTAATGCGCCAAACTTTGTATGGGCATTGAGTGTAATGCGCCAAACTAGGCGCACTAAACTCTATGTAATGCGCCAAAAATCTGTCGTATTCTACACTCTCAGAATCTCAGACTCCGAGCATTGAAACATTAAGAGGGCGACATGTATGAATTCGAATGCATACTTTTTCTTTACTTGGTGCCAACACCACAGTTCTAAATAGATATAGAAGAGTGTAGAATATGACAGATTTTTGGCGCACTACATAGAGCTTAGTGCGCCAAGTTTGGCGCATTACACTCTATGCCCATACAAAGTTTGGAGCATTAAGCTCTATGTAATGCGCCAAAAATCTTCATACTGTCGTATTCTACACTCTTCTATATCTATTTAGAACTGGAGTGTCGGCGCCAAGTAAAAAAAAAGTACGCATTCGAATTCATACATGTCGCCCTATATGTGTAGTTGCCCTCACCGCAGTTTCTAGTTTAAATACTCCTCCAAATTCCTGTTCTTTTCTCCCCCAATACAACTATACTCTCCCCATTTAGGTGCAGCTCGTCCCCAGCATAGAGCCTGTAGCCAACACAGAAGTCAGCCCAGTTCTCCAAAACCCAAATCCCTCTTTCCTATACAAATTTGAGCCACTTACACATCTCTCATCTCTCGCTGCCTCTCTGGTGTGGCCTGTGGTATAGGTAGTATTTCTGAATATACTACCTTGGAGGTCATTGCCTTAAGCTTTTGTCCTAAGTCCCTGCAATCATTTTTAATGACACTCCACCTACCTCTAACTTTGTCATTGGTGCTAATATGTGCCATGACATCTGGATTCTCACCGCCCCACCCGGCAATCTGTCAACCTGATCCGCGATATGTCGAACTCGAGCCCCTGGTAAACAACATATAATTCGACGATCCTGGTCTTTGTGACAGATTGCCCTGTCTGTCCCCCTAATAATGGAATCCTCAACTACCAGCACCTGCCTATCCTGCCCTGCATTCCTATTCTCCACTTTACTGGAGCAGATAGGGGTACTGTCTTGGTGCAGCAAAGCAGGGTGCCGAACAGTGGCGCGCAGTTCCCACTAAAGGGAGGCGCCACATGACCCGGCTCACCGGCATCTGACGTCACGGGCAAGGGGCGCGAGGTATAAAGACTGCGCCCTGCGCTGTGACGAGGCAGATGCGCGGTGGCAGAAGAAGAAACCGGAGATCCCCATCCCGACTACCGGTAGCTGTACTGCGCCTCCAGTCATTTACAGCCTTATCTGTCCCTCTGCCATGGCGGGCATTGAGGGCCTGCTACAGGAGCTTCAGCAGGCGGCTGACTCCAGGGGTGAGGACTGGCTACAGTCCCAGGTGGTCAGTCTTTTAGGCAATCACTCCTCCTCCCCCCCTGCTGCTTCTCTGCCTCCTCGCAGTCGGAGGCAGACTCAACCACCGGAACGTCTGAGCCCAGATGTTTATAGGCCCCGTACACGCCAAGGGAGTTCCTCCAGGGACCCTGTAGTGCACGGCTCGGGTTCCGGTGACCAGGCCTGTGGTCCGCGTACTGGGAGGAATCCCGCCAGGCAGTTGGGCCTTGCGGCGTCGGGTAGATCGCAGCGTCTTAACGTGCCTACTTCTACCAGGTCTGCCAGCCAGTTTGAGGATGGTGAGGTGGTCAGTTCCCCTGGTGATGTGCTGGCCGGGGTACCAGATATTCATCCATCAGTTGGATTATCCCGGGTTCCAGGGTCAAGTTGTAGAGGTCAACAAGGATCCGGGTCACGGTCGTCTGGCGGACGGGCTCGGTCCGGCCATGTTTCGTCAATTAGGGTGACGTCCTTGCCCGCTGCCCTCCAGTCCTCTGCGACTCGTCAGCCCGCGGTGCGATCACCGGTGGTTGCATCGTGCCGGTGGCCAGGAAGGCTGTTCGGAGTTCCCGGTCAATGTGAGCTCGATGCCTGCCTCTCTTCAGGCACCCATCGTGACGACTGGTGGAGACACAGCACCTGCGCAGTCCGGTGAGTGTTTGTCTATGTCTGCTGTTGGTTCGTTGTCTGGGTTGTCTTCCGGTGCGGGGGGGGGGGACTGTCGGGGATGCCTTGGGTTCAACTTTGGGGCGGCTCGATTCAGGTGGAGTTTTGAGTTGGCAGGATTTGGCGGGGGTCTTCCGGGACATTCTGGGGTGTGTGGGTCCGGTTGGCACTTCCTCGTCTTCGCCTTTACCCGGGTTGTCGTGGAGGGATTTGGGGGTTGTTGGGGTGAGCAGTAATCCTTTTCCAGTTGCGGCGGGGGGCACCTCTTCGCCTGTGGTGGGCCAGGAACCGGGAGTAACAGTTTCGGTGCAGACAGAGAAGGAGAATGGCGAGGGGATTCGGTTGGATGATAAAGCAAAAGGCGAGGTATATGTTTGTTTTGAAGGGCCGTTGGGGGCACATTTGAAGAAGGAAGTTAAAGAAAAAATATGGCAAGATGAATACGTTGAGATATTTTCATTGTTGCCTTTGGAAAAATTCAATCTAGATAAGGGGAAGAAGAATGACAGCAAGAAAGAGGATGAGGAAAAGCGCCGGTGGCGGCTTATCCCTCAGACCTTTCAAAATTGGCTTCAGGCATTGCTCTGCGCTTTTCTGATATATGGAAGCAACTGGCGAAGCGCATCGGACGTACGGCGGGCAGGCATGGCTGCGTTACGACGAGCAGTTTCGCCAACGTAAGGCGGTCCGCCCATCGATAAGATGGGATCACAAGGACATAGGACTTTGGCTTAAGGTTATGGCGCCAATGCGGTATGGGCACCCCTTTTATGGGGGGGCCAGTGGAACTGGCTAGTCCACAGGCTTTGGATCCTCTAGGTCCTCCTCTCAAGCTGGCACCAAGCTGGGGGTCTGTTGGCAGTTCAACGAAGGCCAGTGCCGTTTCGGAGCTGCCTGTCGCTTTAAGCACGCCTGCTCTCTTTGCAGCGCGGGATCCCATGGGGCGTCCAGATGTTTCCGGAAAGGGAAGGGGAAAAGTGGAGTTTCGCATTCTCAAGGGGGTGACGCCGGTGAGGCTAACCACGATGGCTCCATTTCTAAGTAGGTTTCCAGACAGGGCGGCGGCCCAATTGCTTAGGGAGGGTTTCGAGTACGGTTTTATGAACCCTCCTCTGGCGCATGTAGTTCCTTTTATGACAAAGAATTTACGTTCGGCATTGGAGTACCCGCAAGTGGTACGAGGATAAATTGAAGAAGGAGGTGGCGTTGGGTCGAATGGCTGGCCCCTTTCCGACATTGCCTATGGCGGATCTGGTAGTTTCGCCTTTGGCCATGGTTCCAAAGAAAGAACCTAACAAATTTCGCCTGATTCACCACCTTTCCTTCCCTCGAGGGTCATCGGTCAATGACGGCATCGATCCTGCAATCTGTGCGGTCGAATATGCATCTTTTGATGCCGCCGTGCGGTTGGGGCGGGCTGCGGGAAGAGGCGCCTTCTTGGCAAAAACTGATATTGAATCGGCCTTTCGACTGTTACCAGTACACCCTAACAGCGTACGGCTGCTTGGTTGTTTTTGGGAGGGCGAATTTTATGTGGATCGTTGTTTACCTATGGGCTGTTCCATCTCCTGTGCATATTTTGAGTCTTTTAGCTCATTTATTGAATGAGTTGTTAAAGATGTTTCAGGTTTTTCATCAGTTATCCACTATTTGGATGACTTTTGTGTGTTGGTCCTCCGGATTCAAAACTTTGTGGGTCGTTATTGGCGTCGGTTCAATGGGTGGCGGCGAGGTTTGGGGTCCCCTTGGCGCCCGAGAAGACGGTGGGTCCGGTTACTTGTTTGCAGTTTCTCGGAATATGCATCGATACAGTCCGTATGGAATGCCGTTTGCCAGAGGACAAACTACTTGGTTTGCGTTCAGAGGTTCATTTGGCTTTGCGGAAAATGAAAATTGCTTTGCGGGACCTGCAATCATTGCTTGGCAAATTACATTTTGCTTGCAGGAATATGCCAATGGGCTGAATTTTTTGTCGCCGCTTGGCATCGGCGACTTCGGGCGTTAAGGCGCCACATCATTTTGTTCGTTTGATAGCGAACTTGAAGGCCGACTTGCAGGTTTGGGATGAATTTCTGGAACTTTATAATGGCCGTTCCCTTATGATGGGTCCTATGGTGTCCAACGCGGACGTGGATGTATATACGGATGTGGCTGGGGGGGTTGGTTGTAGTGTCTACTGTCAGGGCGATTGGTGCGCATGCCCCTGGCCCCCCTCATGGGTTAAGTATGGCCTGGTTCGCAACTTGGCTTTACTGAAGCTTTTTCCCATAGTGCTTGCGGTTGAGATTTGGGGGGAGCTGTTTCTGGATCGGAAGGTGAGATTTTTCTGTGAAAATCTAGGGGTTGTTCAAGCCATCAACTGTTTGCCAGCATCGTCCACGTCGGTGGTTCGTTTGCTTCGTTTTTTGGTGCTGCGATGTTTGCAGTTTAACATATGGGTGGTGGCTAGTCATGTTCCGGGTGTCCAGAACAGGGTCGCTGATGCTCTGTCTCGTTCACAGTGGGATCATTTTCGAGATTTGGCACCAGGAGCGTCTGCTACGGGAGTCGGGTGCCCTCGGCGACTCTGGAGCATGGTGTTGCCCTAGCAATGGGAGGTCACTGGCTGTTAACACCTGGGCGGAGTATGAGTGGTCATGGTCTGTATGGATCCAATAGTTGGGAGCTACGGGTGGCGCGAAGGACGAGTCTCACTGGGAAACGGCATTGTTCGGTTTCTTGGGGCATGCGGCTGAGGACAAGTGGTCCTCTTCCAGGGCGCAAATCCTTTGGTTGCAATCCAGCGGCTTGTGGGACGTTACCAAGACCTTCGCGATTCGCCAAGTTGTGAAGGGGTTTGCCCCCCAGGTTCGCCCCTGGGATAGTCGTCGACCAATTGTTTTTAGTATGCTGGAGCGGATTGGAACAGTACTCCCTGAGATCTGTTCTTCTGATTTTGAGGTGTCGCTTTTCTGCCTGGCTTTTTCGCTGGCCTTTTTTGGGGCCTTGCGAGTAGAGGAATTGGTATCCCCCAGTAGGCTTAGGGAGGGGGGATTGTTAAGGGAAGATGTTTGGGAACATGATGGACACCTGTCCTTCTGAATTCGTCGTTCAAAGACGGATAGGTTAGGGTGTGGCAAAGAAGTGCGTTTAGCTTTGATCCCGGGGTCTCTTCTGTGTCCCGTTTCTTGCTGCCGGGATTATTCCGGCTGTGGATTGAGGGCAGGGGGCCCGCTATTGAGGTACTTGGATGGTTCATTTCTCACTCGGTATCAGTTTTTCCGCTGTACTACCATGCCATGAATGAGGAGCATCGGCTCCGAAACGCGTCGGTTTGATGCGATTTCTTTGGATGTTTTAACTATTTTTCAATAAACTACGGAACCCTTTTCACCTTACCTTGAGTGGTGCATACGCTGGATCCTTTTTGTTGTTTGCATTTGGCTTTCTGACGAGGAGCTTTCAGTTAAGTCCGGGCGTTACCTACTCATTCTAGGACCAGGTGAGCTGACCGAACCTTTTCTCATTCATTGTATTTCTTCCGCTGTACTACGGTCCAGTTTGGCGGCTTTGGGGTTGGGTCCTCGGCAGTTTGCCCCCCATTCCTTTCGGATAGGGGCGGCTACCGAAGCTGCGAGTTTGGGCTTTAGCCCGGATGCGATTCGTCGGATTGGCAGGTGGGAATCCGACCGTTTTCGCTTATATGTTCGTCCTCATTTGTTGGATTCATCAATGGGTTAAGCCCGGCTGGGTAACCTAGGGGTCATGCGGGGGGGGGGTTTAGCAGGAGGTGGTTGGGGTCTGGTATGGGTGTCAATCTTGTTGTATGTTGTTTCGTGTGGTGGCGGTCAGTTGTTTGTCATGTGTCCTCCCCCTCCTTCTCCCTACCCTCCCACCCCCTTTTTTCCCCTTTCCCCCAAATTTTTCTTTATGTCGTCAAAGTTGCTTAATATGGATTTTCGGTCACTCCTTCATACAATTGGGATCCCTACGGGTGGATGTCAGGCCAATAGGTCTTCAGCTTGGAATCTCTCAGAAGTTGGCTCTGATCCGGTGGATTGGAATTCGTGGGCTGTTGTGGAGGAATCTTCTGTTCGAATTTCAGACATTCGTTGCTTGGGATCGCCCTCAACAAATATTGGTTTTGCATCTGGGGGGCAATGATTTAGGGGCTAGGCCATTACGGGAACTTATCCGGGACATACGTTTTGATCTTCTGAGTCTTTGGGTGATGTATCCCGGTTTACTAACCGTATGGTCAGACATAGTGCCGCGGCATTTTTGGTGGCACGCTGAGTCGGTGGAAAGGATCGACAGGGCCCGTATCAAGCTGAATCAGGCGATTGGTGGTTTTGTGGCGCATAATGGTGGCGTCTTTGTGCCTCACAGGGACCTGGAGCCGGGTAACGGGAATTTTTGGAGGTCAGATGGGGTCCGCCTTAACGAGATAGGTTTGGATCTTTGGATGCTTGGGCTCCAAGAAGGTATCAAGGGCGTTGGGGCTGTGGGGTGCTTCGCAGTCATGAGGGGTCATGGTCTGCTTGCGGTGGTGGTTTTAGCTGGTCCTTGGAGGAGCGGAATGTGAGTGCCAGATGAGTCACTTGGGTTGACGGTCTGGCTTTGCTGAAAGATTGTGGCCCGGTCTCGCTAGTTGGGCGGGCTCAGCAGGATGGCTTCCCTCTTTGCCTGGATTATTGGATGCCCTGGAAACGGGAATATGGTACCTTCGAGCCGGGGGTGACGGCTGAGGGTAGGGAGTTTGAAAAAATGGGTCGGCCAGAAGCGGATCTTTGGGCTCTCCAATGACCTTCTTCAGCCCAACGTTGTTGGTTACATTGTTGTTCAAGTGGTGGTTTGGCTTAGGTATTATGTTGATACAATGGTTAATAGGGAATTGGGTGAGTAGTAACTCTTACTATGGATAAAACTACAGAGCCTCTTTTTAAAAATAACAGGTGAAGAGTACACCCTCAATACTACCGCCCGGCGTGAGCAAAAATCAACTAGAAAACTACAAATACAAAACCATATGCCTTCAGGCTAAAATATAACTTTTAATAGAAATTACTAATAAAAAGGACCTATTCAAGTCCCTACAAAGTCCCTAAGACAATAAATACTAGGGAAAAGTGGGGATACCGCCCTGAAGAAGGGCGACCCCACACTGGAACCTACTCCTACCAGACCCTAGACAACCCCTAATCTAAACAACACAAGGAAAAAACCATAAACGTGTAGCCCAATAGTGAAAAATGAATAAACCCACCAAAAAGAACAACACCAAAATAACTACATAAAATGGGGATGTTACAGTAAATATGCACAATAATATATGCTATGAACCATATTCATATGTATTCCATATATGTTCCGTTTGTGTTTCCCCCGAAGAAGATAATGGATCGGGTTCATCAGGGAACAGACAACAGTATAAGGCAAAGATATTGCACAAAGATGATAACTTACGTCCCTTTTAGAAAAGAATAACGGATAGGTGATGACGCTGCCTAATAGCAGATGCTGTGGTCCACGATATGGGATATAGGAAAGCGGGTAGGCAGGAACTAGAATGGCAACAAACTCGTATAAATAACTTTAGAAATAATACCTCGCCTGATAGATGACACCTGCACGAAGGTAGCGTCTCCAAAAGCGCAATGCGCAGGTGTGAAAACAGGCTGCGCATGCGCCGGTGGTACAATGCATAGGAGAACTACCAAAATGGCGTTGATATACAGAAAGATGAAAGAGGGCATGCGCGGAAAATCCATGCATGCGCAAAGAAGAAAAACGGCATCTCGATCAACTAATAGATGGCAAGTAGTGCATATCTTATATAAAGCAACAATGGCTCTATTCTGATGTGGAAGAGCGCTATCAAAACAGCAGAAAGGTTACTCTGCTGCAGAAAAGTACATATTAACAAAAGAATATATTAGTGTTTAAGGCAATTTTGAAATAGCACATAATCACACTGCACATATCAAAGCTAAGAAAGTTGCCAGAACAAAAAAATAAATAAATACACCCAATAAATAATTTAAAGAAACATATTCACTATACATATCACTTATGTATATAGATAAAGGATATGGTACAGACTAGAAGACTCCTCTAAATAAAGGATATGAAGCTAAGGGAATCATTAATGCCAAATGGATGGAGTGTTTTGATGTGAAAAATCCAATTCGCCTCCCGTTGCAAAACTTTTTTTATCAAAGTCCCATTTGCGTACTGATGGAGTGACGACTTCAATTACGGAGAAGGTAAGGGCCAGGGGGTTTATAGTATGTGTCAAATTCATATGTTGTGCCAAGGGAGTGTCACGTTTGTTTCAAATGTCTCCCACATGTTCCAATATGCGGCGTCTGAGCTCCTGTATCGTTTTCCCCACATACATGAGGGGACATTCGCAGGAGGCTTGGTAAACAACGCCGTTGGTTTTGCAATTTGCATAGCTGTATGATTTGAACTCTCTACCAGTATGAAGGTTTTTAACAACTTTCGAGACAGAAATAAATTTGCAAGCTTTGCAACCGCCACATCTATAAGTCCCCACAATATCACTGCGCAGCCATGATCTCTCAGGTTTCGGGGGGGCGTAGTGACTATGTACCAAAAAGTCTCCGATATTTTTACCCCGTCGAAAGGAGATCTGAGGATATGATTCAATGAATTCAGATAGTTCAGGGTCCGGTTTTAACAAAGGCCAGAAATTCTTAATGATCCTAGTTATTTGTACTGAGGCATTATCGAAAGTGCCGATGATTCTTAATTTGTTATCTTTATGCAGATTTTTTTGTGGCTGTCACAATAATGGACGACCGCCACCTCGAGCCCAATCATAGGCTTCTTTCAAGATTTTTTGAGGATAGCCACGTTCAGTGAACTTCCCTCTAAGTATGTCAGCCTCCTTTTTAAAGGAGGATAAAGAAGAGCAATTTCGTCTGGCTCTAATGTACTGCCCTTTTGGTATGCCATGACGTAGAGGGAAAGGGTGTGCGCTATCCCAAGTAAGAAGGCTATTTCCAGCTGTAGGTTTTCTGTATAAAACAGTTTCCAACATTCCATCTTGACCCTTCTTGATAGTAATATCAAGAAAGACTAGCTCTGAGGCCTGTATAGTCGAGGTAAATCTTAGGCCTATTGAGTTGGTATTTAACCTCTCAACAAATTCGTTGAATGAGACATCTGTAACTGACCATAGGATGACGATGTCATCGATGTAGCGGCCCCAAAATAAAATATTCTCCAATAAATCCTGGTATTGTTCAGAAAAAACAATAGTGTTTTCCCACCAGCCCAGGAAGAGGTTTGCGTATGAGGGAGCGCAGGGGCTCCCCATAGCCATCCCCCTGAGCTGGTGGTAATAACGACCATTGAAAAGAAAAAAGTTATGAGTAAGGCCAAAATTGAGAAGTCTAAGAACAAAGTTACCATGATCATAAAGAAAACTACTCCTGGTATTGAGAAAAAACTGAACGGCTTTCAAGCCAAATTCATGTGGTATAGAACTGTAGAAGGCCTCCACATCGATGCTACACAGCCATGTCCCTGGTTCAACAGACATACCATCTAGTTTTAGGAGATCGGTAGTGTCTCTAATGTAAGATGGCAGCGCAGTGACAAAGGGAGACAAGATTGACTCAATGAATAGACTTGCATTCTGAGTAAGATTATTTATACCCGAAACGATCGGTCTACATTTGAGTGGTAATAATCCTTTGTGGATTTTAGGTAGACCGTAAAATGTGGCGATCTGTGGGAATGCAGGCGACATGAAAGAAAATTCATTAGTATCAATAAGTACATGGGATAGTGCATCACGTAGAAGGAGGTCTAGTTCTTTCTTATATGACATGGTAGGGTCTGATGGTAAAACAGTATATCCCTTGGAATCTTGGAGTACATCTAAGCACATTTTTACATAGTCCTGATGGAAGTCTGCAGGATCAATACCTAATTCGAGGCATTGTCTCCTTTCATGAAGTTTGAAGAATTTCTTCCACTTCAGATTTCTCGCAAATAGATGGATGTCCTTAATCCAGTTGAAAGCTGAAAAAGGTGTATTAGGTACAAAGGAAAGGCCCCTATTAAGGATTTGTATTTCTACTGTCGTGAGGGGGCGATTAGATAGATTAATAATTTGCCTTGATTCCTCCTGTGAGGGAGTTCGAAATCCAAACTCCCTTATTGAACTTGAAGGATTTTCTCTAAAAAAGAGGCAGTTTGGGCAGAAGTGGAAGCTGGAGTATTGGTAATATCCTGCATTCCTTCCTGGGCTTGGGAGGGCGCTGATTGTGCTGATCCAGAAGTAGAAGGACCAGATGGAAGGGAATCTAATTTTTTGTTGACACGTTTTTTTGCGAGGAACCCATCTACTTGAATTGCTAGGTTTTTGCCGCGTACGGTAAGGAGATCTCTGAAAAGGTCTATTTGGGTGTCTAGGTTCCCCATCAGACACGTCTGTTTCAGAGGAAGACGGCTCAGTTTCTGCAATTCGAGGAGTTCTATTGATATTGATATAGGCCCTGTTATCTCTAAACTCTGTAAGGTCTCTCACAAATTGGTTATGTTTCCTTTCTTTTAAAAGGGTAGTAAATATATCAATGTTAGTATGAAGCTCTCCTTCTCATCTTACGAAGTCTGCTTCTCCCTTACGTGTAAGGGCAAGTTCCGTGACTTCTTTAAGGCTAAAGGGGAAAATAAAGGCAAATTATTAACATCTAACCCCCCCCCCCTCACGACGTAGAAAAACAAATCCTTAAAGGGTTTTCCCAGGGGGGACCTTAATGCTAAAAAGATAATGAAAACAAATCACGAGCTAAAAGGGAGGGGACCACACACCGAGACAAAGCTGCATAAGGGTCGGGGAATGTTCATAAAATAACAAACACAACTTGTGGTTTTCTATTACAAAAGAAACACCTTTTTTCGCGCTTGAAAGCTCCTTCATTTTTCTCTTATCAATAAAGCGGGATCTAATCACACTACAACTAGTTTCTGTTATTTGTATAAAAAAGAAAATTTTGCCCCCCGGTCCCTTGAAAACTTTGCAGCTCAGTTCATCAATAAAAAAGCCTCTCTGCGCAACGCTTTCAGGCCTATTTAAAAAAAAACTTTAAGTAACCAGGGCATGTAAGGAAGGCTGACTCTCTAGACTGAAATTTTTTTTGTAATCACAATATTTAGAAAAGGATTAAAAACCCATTTTGGAGGATCCCCGTCAAAATTACTCTGGCAAACCCCCTTTAATAGGGGCCTTTCCTTTGTACCTAATACACCCTTTTTTCAGCTTTCAACTGGTTAAGGACATCAATTTTTTGCGGAAAAACGAAGTGGAAAAAATTCTTCAAACTTTTTGAAAGGAGAAAATCCTCGAATTAGGTATTGATCCTGCGACTTTTCCCGGGATCTTAACTATTATCAAAATCCTAGAGAAGGAAAAAAGATCGATCTTTAAAGGCCTTTCTTTTACAGTTATGTCCTAAAAGCACAAAAATGCCCCCCTTGATTGACAACAACATTGATACATTCGTCAAAGTAGTCTGCGACACCATTGAGAAACTTCAGATTGAGGGCAATACTCAAAAATAGTCATAAAAAACCCTTTGAAAGAGGAAAATTTTTGCCCCCCCCAAAAAACAGAAAAGACTCGTCACGTAATTAAAAAACATCCGACAAGGGGGGCAACTAGTGATTTTTAAAACCCTCAGGGGGTATGTAAAAATGTGCTTAGATTCTCCCCAAATTCCAAGGGGTATATTGTTTTACCAAACAGCCCTACCCTGGCATATAAGAAAGAACTAACCTCCTTCTACTTGTGCACTATCCCCTGTACTTATTGATACTAAGAATTTTCTTTATGCGCCGCATTCCCACAATCGCCACATTTACGGTTACCAAAATCCCAAAAGGATTATTCCACTCAAATGTAGACCGATCGTTTTTGGGGATAATAATTTTACTCAGAAGCTAGCCTTCATTGAGTCAATCTTTTTCCTTTTTTCACTGCGCGCATCTTAAATTGAGACACTCCCCACCTCCTTTTAAAAAATGATGGTTTGTTTTTGAACCCGGGGCTGGGTGTGTCGGAAAGTGGGCCCATTCGTTTATACCACATGAATTTGGCTTGAAAGCCTTTACATTTTTTCTCAATACCAGGAGTAGTTTTCTTTATGATCATGGCAACTTTGTTCTTAGACTTCTCAATTTTGTCCTCACTCATAACTTTTTTCTTTTCAATGGCCCTTTTACCACCAGCTCAGGGGGACGGCTATGGGAAGCCCCTGTGCTCCCTCATACGCAAATCTCTTCCTGGGCTGGTGGGAAAACACTATAGTTTTTTCTGAACAATACCAGGATTTATTGGAGAATATTTTAATTTTTGGGGCCCCTACATCGATGACATCGTCATCCTAGGTCAGTACAGATGTCTCATTCAACGAAATTTTTTGAAGGTTAAATACCAACTCAATAGGCCTAAGATTTACCTCGACTATACAGGCCTCAGAGCTATCTTTTTTGATATTACTATCAAGAAAGGTCAAGATGGAATGTTGGAAACTGTTTTTATACAGAAAACCACAGTGGAAAAAAGCCTTCTCACTTGGGATAGCGCACACCCTTTCCCTTTTAGTCATGCATACCAAAGGGCAGTACATTAGAGCCAGACGAAATTGCTCTTCTTTATCCTCCTTTAAAAAGGAGGCTGAATACATTTGAGGGAAATTCACTGAACGAGGCTATCCTCAAAAATCTTGAAAGAAGCCTATGATTGGGCTCGAGGGCGATCGTTCATTATTGTTACAGACACAAAAAAATCTGCATAAAGATAACAAATTAAGAATCATCGGCTCTGTCGATAATGCCTCAGTACAAATAACTAGGATCAGTAAGAATTTTGGCCTTTTTTAAAACGGGCCCTGAACTATCTGATTCATTTTAAATCATATCCTCAGATCTCCTTTCGCGGGGTAAAAAATATCGGAGACTTTTTGGTACATAGTCCACTACGCCCCCCCGAAACCTGAGAGATCATGGCTGGGGCAGTGTATTGTGGGGACTTATAGATGTGGCGGTTGCAAAGCTTGCAAATTTATTTTGTCTCGAAAGTTGTTAAAAACCTTTATACGGGTAGAGAGTTCAAATCATACAGCTATGAAAATTGCAAAACCAAGGCGTTGTTTCCCCAAGCCCCCCTGGAAAATGTCCCTCTTTTATGTGGGGAAAACGATACAGGAGTCGACCCCGCATTTTGGGAACTGTGGGAGCTTCGAAAAAAAGGCACCCCTTGGCACAAAAAATTGAATTTGAACTTACAATAAACCCCCTGGCCTTCCTTCCTGAAATTTGAAGCATCCTCCATCAGTACGCAAAGGGGCTTTGAAAAAAAAGTTCTGAATGGGGCGAAATTTAAATTTTTTCCCTCAAAAACACCCATCCCTTTGGGATTTAAAAGATTCCCCCTTTTGCTTATACCCTTTTTTTAGAGGAGTCTTTGTCTGTACCAAAACCATTATCTTTATTTCTTTACTAATGATTCTTTTAAAATTTTTTATTGTGTGTTTTATTTTTTTTTTTGTTTTCTTTTGGTATTTCTACTTTTATATGTGCAGTGTATTATGTGCTATTTAAAAATTTCCCCTTAAATACTAATTTTTTATTTTTTTGTTAATATGTACTTTTCTGCGCAGATTAACCTTTCTGCTGTTTTTGATAGCGCTCTTCCACATCAGAAAGACCATTTTTTGCTTTATTAAGATATGCGCTACATGCCATCTATTAGTTGATCGAGATGACGTTTTTCTTCTTTGCGCATGCGCGGATTTTCCGCGCATGCCCCTTTTCTTTCTGTAACCAACCCCATTTTGGATTTTCCTATGATTGAAACCCCCGGGGCTTTTCGCCCTTTTTTTCGCGCCTGTCATTCCCTTTTTGGAGATGCTACCTTCGTGCAATGTCATCATCAGGTGAGGTATTTTTTTCTAAAGTTATTTATACCATTTGTTCCATTCTAGTTCCTCCCTCCCGTTTCCCTAACCCATATCGGGACCACGTTGCTATTGGGCCCGCGCATCGCCTACCTTTTTTTTCTAAAAGGGACTAAGTTATCACTTTGTAAATACTTTGCCTTATACTGTTTCTGTTCCTTAATGAACCCGATCCATTATTTTCCCGGGGGAAACCTCGGAACACAACGGAACATATATGGATTTCTATGAAAAATGGTTCAAAGCATATATTTTGGTGCAATTTACTGTAAATCCCTTTTATTAGTTAATTTATGTTTTTTTTTTGGGGGGTTTTTCATTTTTCATAGGGGGCTACACTTAGGGTTTTTTCCTTGTGTTTTTAGATTTGGGGGTTTTCCTGGTCTGGTAGGAGTGGTTTTTCCAGTGTGGGGTGCCCTTCTTCAGGGCGGTATCCCCATTTTTTCCCCTAGTTTTTTTTGTCCAGGGACTTTGTAGGACTTGTCATTTTTTTTTAATTTTATTAAAAGTTATATTTTGCCTTAGGCATATGGTTTTGTATTTGTAGTTTTCTAACTCTTACTATGGTAAAGGAGATATATATCTATGTTATATATATATATTTATCTAATTTTATATGGCATTATTGTTTTATTATTGTTTTGTTTAATAAATCGGCTGCTGTGGCCATTTCAATCCAACCCTGTGCCTTGTCATATTTTAGGGAGTTAAAGGGGTCATTTGGAGTAGTGGGAGGCATCGGGTGGTGGAAGGGGTTGGCCATGAGCTGGGGAGGGTTTTTAAAATAATCAGACAGTAGGCGATGCACTGGGTCATGCTATTTCTGAGCTGACATCCCCCTCATCTGCCAATCTTGCAAATTTATTGGGATGTTCCAGATCAGGGTTAGCCTCCCTGACACTTTTCCCTGCACAGCACTGTCAATCATGTAGCACACGGGAATATTACAAATGTCAGTGGTATACAGGTTATCGAATCCAATATATAATATACAGTACAATAATACAACATTCTCCCTTCTAAACTCCCCAAATCTAAAGTCCCTCAATCTTAAGTCCCACACTTAAGACAAAAACACACCTTAGACACAAAACACTCAGAAGCTCACACACTCACTCAAGGCCCAGAAAGCTCCATGCAGATGCAATTTAAGGTCTGCTAATTAGGTAACCACACCCCTAATTAGTTACCTGTGTAAGGTTGCTTTCACACAGTGCGGTTTTGTGGCGTTTTTGGTATGTTTCGTCACTTGCAGTGCTGCACAGCAATTAAACTGCCTTTATTATCAGCAAGCTTCTTTCAGTTATCTAAACTCTTTCGCAAGATGTTACAAGTGAGTAATAAAGATTTGTGTTTGAAGTCTTGCAGATTCTAAACACATTACTTAATTACTCACTTGTAAAACCTTGTGAAACAGTTTAGATAACTGAAAGAAGCTTGCAGGTAATAAAGACAACAAAAAAGGGAAGAAAGCACTCCCTAGTGTATTATTGTTATCAATACGAACATAAGGGAGCAGGCCGTTATTGCCAACTCACTTTGATAGACAAAAGAAAATAAGTGCCTCGTTTTCAGCAGCAGCACCCAGTTTTGGGCTCTTAAACTGGATCAATGCATAACGGAATAATAGCACAAACCACCTTTAAAATAAGGGTTTTTTTTATTCTTAAACACACTGGTTTATTTAACCCCTTCCTGAAATAGGACATACTCATATGCCCTAGCGAGAAGTGCATTCAAGCGAGCCCCACACGATCGTGACATGGGACCAGCGGTAAATTACCTCTGGCCTTATGCCGCATCACCCGTGGCCAGAGTGAGCTCATTACCTTTCATGGTCGCGATAATGAAGTTGCAGGCAGGAGGAGTGAGCAACCCATATATAGGGTATTACTGAACTTGGAAGAAATTTTAAGGGGCTTTTTTTCCAGGATTCTTTGTAAAAATTAAAAATTTTCAGCTGAAATTGCAGATTGTTGGAAAAAGAAAATTTCTTCATTTTCACAGCCTGATGCTAAAAAAATTTGTGAAACACCTGTGGTGTCAATATACTCAATGCACCCCTGGATATATTCCTTAAGGGGTTTAGTTTCTAATATGGGGTCCTTTTAGGAGTGTTTATTAAGTTTTAGCACCTTAGGGTGTCCGCAAATCTGAAATGGCGCCTAAATAAAGTCGTAATTTTAAATTTCACCTCCACTTTGCTTTAATTCCTGTGAAACACCTAAAGGGTTAAAAAAAACTTCCTAAATGCTGTTTTGAATACTTTAAGGGGTGTAGTTGCACCCCCGAGTGGCGTGTGGGAGATTTGAAACTGTATGAACGGGGCTGCATCTGATATTGGGCTGTAAAGACGTCAGATATCTGGTGAAGCCCCGTTCCTATATGTCGCCCAATGTGTCACGAGAAAATAATCTCTGAATCACATGGATAGGTAAAAGTGTGAAAAAGTTATTGTCACATGAAGTGACACATCAGATTTAAAAAATCGGGCTGTGTCAGAGATGCCAAAACTGGCTCCGGGGGTCAGGGGTTAAGAATGCGCTAATGATGCAGGGACGATGTGGCAAAAAAAAGCGCCAAAAACTGTTGTACAAACCTATACCAATTTCAAAGTGGCATGGCTCAGACTAATTTTGGCGTAGAACAGAAAACATTATTAAAGTGCTATGAGACAGTTTCATACATACTGTCAGATCCTACATTATTAAAAACAGAGGTAGAACTGGCGTGTCAGCGCCAGGTTCATATATGTTGCCCTATATGTCTGCTATAACTTTAAAATGTAGTGCAATAATAGATAAACAGCTATGTACTCGGCAGTTCACACAGGTATGTGCTGTAGAATTAACAATGGTTTCTCCCCTCATTCTTGAATCCCACACTTAAGACAAAAACACACTTTAGACAGAAAACACTTGCAAGCTCACACATTTGCTCTTTTGGTTCAGTTTTAAACTTTGCTACTGCTCTCCTGCAGTGGCTGTTGCAAATGAGTCCTCTGGAGATCAACGAGTCCTATGGAGATCAAAGAGTCCTCTGGAGATAAAGGTCTCAGAATTAGTTATTAATCAGAATTTACTTACCTGATTCATCTTCTGCAATCTTCTCTTTGCATGATGCTGGGTGACATTTTGGGACTCCAAAACCAATTACCAGTTTTCCATAAAGTTTTCATTTTAACATGCAATGGTTTCTACATACAATGGTCATTCTAGAACCATTTAATATTTTATGTTGAGGAACCTTTGTAAACTGGCATCCCACACAGAAAGTACAATAAACCGTAAGGCTTCCTTCATACAGATACGATACAGATACTTTCTGCACACTGAGCGCCAGGGGGTGTGGCTCAGCAAAAAAGGGGCCATGATTTCGAGGGAAAGTGGTCATGGCCATAATGCGACACACTGCACCTATGCTGAGAGGCGAAACCCAGGGTTGGCCGTTGCAAGGCGAACTGTTGTTTTAATTGATTTTATGATGTCTATTTACACACTACTTTTGTATCCAAATAAAGATTTCTCTTGGATGTAATGAGATTCATAAGACCCTGACCTGCAACAAACATTTGGAAGAAGTTTTCTTTTTTATCGAAAAAGCCAGAAAAATGGCAGAAAAGATGCTACAAAAAACATGACGTATACTGGAAAATTTTACGTATGAAATCATCCCAAAGCTTTTTAGAAGTCACGGAATTCCTCAGCCAGCGTTTTCATATATTTGATGTGAGCATGGAACTAATATTCTTATAAATACCTTGTAAATCCCTTTACAAGTGGAAACGATTTCAATTTCACATGACTGCTCATCTGGGATTGTTAGCAGGATATAGGTGTCATTTAATAGAGCATACATAGCTATACTTTGAAGATACACTCACTGCCATAGACACAGATGAGTCTTGTAAACAGTACCAGTACCTCTAATCTCATTACACAATCCTAATGATTAGTTGCCTCTTTCAGGCAATTCATACAGGAAGTGGCATGACTGCTTCCTGTGATAGTGCTGCTGAGAAGACAAAATTATTTGCAGGGTGTGCTTGCTTCTACTGGTTAAAGAAGTTTTTCAATATTTTCAAACTGACCCCACCTCACTAAAATAAAAAATGAACTTACCTCTCCCGTCACCACTTTTTGCAGGATCGCAGGAGTACAGACGTCCTCTGTTTATCCCTCACTGATGTCATCCATGTTCATAAATCATGTGGAGTTGCAGCCAATCACTGGCGTTAGCAGTCACTTGCCTGCACGTAAGGCACATGATCATTAAGTTTATCGCACGACACCAAAAGCCGGTGATTTCAAGATTTGGGATTGGGTGGAGTACTCCCTTTCAACTATCCACTGTACTCTTTGATGGATGCTCTAACCTTTCCTGACATTTTTTGTATATGTACAGCATAAGGTCGGGAAGGGAGTATGGAGTGGACTTACTTACTGAGTCCACTCAATGTGTGGCAGGTTCTGGTCCCTGATTGGCCCACCGGTAGTGAGATTGCAGAGCGTTAACCAGTTGTCATAGCAGCCAGGGGCCTAACATACCCTTCTGTTGCTGCAATTTTACCTCTTCTATCACACCTTGTCCTTGGCAAGGTTTAATATGAGCCTTATTATTGTACACCGTTCTGCAATATGTTGCTGGCCGATTTCACCCATAGTAGTCAGGTATGCTACAGGGAATGAAAGTACAAGTAAAAAAAAAGTTTGAAATATCTAAAAGAAAAAAATTATAAGTTCAAAATGCCCTCATAATTGAACATAATTGAAATTGCTACATCCCAAAAAGTCAGATCTATTAAAATATAACATTATGTATCCCATATGGTAAACACCCAACACCAACTGTGTGTTTTTGGTCACTTTGCATTCCCAAAAGATTAAAATAAAAAGTGATCACAAGGTTGCATGTGTACAACCCTAAATTGATTCGGGCCAATAGTGCCAAATCATGATGCTGATCTATGACCTAAAGCATTAATGTGCTGTGCAAGGGTGGTAACCTAGGAAACTAGGTTGTGGTCTTTGGATATAAATATTAGTACCCACGTGGGAGGAGTTCAGTTAATTGTTTTTAGCCATTTGTTCAGTTCCTCAACCAAGTGTGTATAGTCCTGGACTTATGCTGGTTAAGGTCCAGAAACAGCTATTATTTGACCTAGCTTTGACCTAAGGATAGATAATCAAGAGAAATTTAGGAAGGGATAAGATCTGCCAACACCTGGAATGGAGTCCTTTATAATGGAAGTACATGAGGATGAAGTAAGTGACGACAAAGCCTCATCGTCAGTTGATGTCTAGCAGCTTCTGGCATAGCTCAACCCACTGGTCACAGTAGAGTTTGCAGATCGCTTGGGGCGAGCAAGTAAACTCGGTGGAATGTAAAATAGTTAAAAGTCTGGATTCTAGATTTGGGGACACCCCTGTTACAGGCTTTCAATATGGACTTCAAAGTGTTTTCCTGAAATACTTATTTTTTGGGTATAATAACTAGCATTGAGTAGAACAAATATTTGCACTGCACCACTTTGCCTCCTGTCTTGTTATTCTGCTTACAACACCAAGGACACCTCAACCACCATTATTCACAGAGTTTGTCCAGGGGAACGCTGGAGGAACACCACCAACTCCCATACAATTAATTAAAACCCAATCATTGTAGTGAGACAACCCCTTTAAAGCACAATGTGCCATGAGAAAACAGTCTCTGAATCACATGGAGAGGCAAAAGTATCAAAAAGTTATTCCCACATGTCAGATTTGAAAAATTGGCTGTGGCAATAACAGGTTAAATTATAGGTTAATCCCATTAATATAAATGATGTGAATTGACATTTTGATTCTTTTTACGGTTTTTAATAATTGAGTCCTTTTGAAAAACTACCAATGTATTGATAAAGATTATTGTACTTTTGTATATTTTTCTGCTAAACTAGTTGGTTAGCTGGACAGGAGTGAGGGAACATACAGTTGAAACCAGAAGTTTACATACACTATATAAAAAGACACATATGGATGTTTTTTTTTTCCCTATCTGACATGAAATCACAATAAACCTTACCTGTTTTGGGTCAATTAAGATTACTAAAATTATTTATATTTGCCAAATGCCAGAATAATGAGGTGTTATTATTACTTTTTGCAAAGTCAAAAGTTTCCATACATTTCATTAGCATTTGGTAGCATTGCCCTTAAACTGTATGACTTGGGTCAAACGTCTTGGATATCCTTCCACAAGCTTCTCACAATAGTGGGTAGGAATTTTGGCGCATTCCTCCAGAACTGGTGTAACTGAGCCATGTTTGTTGGTCACATTGCTTGCATCTGACTTTTTAGCTTTGCCCATACATTTTCAATAGCATTGAGATCAGGGCTTTGTGATGGCCTCTCCAAAACCCTGACTTGGTTATCCTAAAGCCACTTTGGCAGTATGCTTCGGGTCATTGTCCATTTGTAAAACCCATTCCCGCCCAAGCTTTAACTTCCGTGCTGATTTCTTGAGATGTTGCTTCAGTATTGCCACATAATCTTCTTTCCTCATGATGCCATTTTATTTTGTGAAGTGCACCAGTCCCTCCTGTAACAAAACAACCCCGTAACATGATGTGGCCAATCCCGTGTTTCACAGTTGGGATGCAGTTTTTAGGCTTCCAAGCTTCTCCTTTTTTCCTCCAAACCTAACAACGGTCATTTTAGTTTTGTTAGACCACAGGACATGTCTCCAAAAATGTAGGTCTTTGTTCCTGTGTACATTTGCAAACATTAACCCTTTTAATGCACAAACCCCCTGAGGTTCCCTGAAACGTCATGGTTCCACTGCCTTTAATACAGCCATGACGATTCCCTGAACATCATGAAAGCTTTTCTGTCATCCCTGTGCAGAGATAAGTAAAGCTCTATGCAAATTGCTGTTCTGAACAGCTAATTAGCACATCCTACACAGGAGGTGATCAATCATTGCAGTCTGTAATTCCCAGTGGCCGATGGATCGCTGGATTGGTCAGGTCCAGTCCTGCTGACTCAGCTGATACAGCTGATACAAGTCCTGGGCTACTGTAACTGTGAGAGAGATATAGAGATGTGTTTTCACTGTGCTGGTCCTAGTGCACTGTTCTGCGATCTGGGCTGTCACACCAAGCCCTGAAATACTTTAATAACCCCTCACTGCCTAATCACTTCACTTCACTGCCCCTGTGATCTATTTTGTGGCTGCTGTCTGATCAGACAGTTAGCCACTTTGCCACATCAGCTTCCAGCAATATTTCTGCCAGTGACATCACTGGCTCATGACAGTGAAAAACACACACAAAAATAACCCCATCATGCCAAGCTCCCCCAGTTTTCCTCACACTCATATTGTTATAGCTGTCTGATCAGTCAAAAAGACAGTTTGTAACTCAGGTACCCACATCTGGTCACTGCCCATCACAAACTACCAATAAAGCCTGAAAAAATATTCTAAAACAAAAGTGCTCCATTCAATTCTGAGGCCTTGTAAGCAGATCAAAAACGCATATGGGCCAACAAGTGGGAAAATTTCTAAAACTGCCATAAATAAGGAGAATCATTATTGAGTTGCGATTTCTTGGTAAAAACTACTGGGTTCCCATAAATAATGAACAAAATGAAATCTGCAAAAAAGATCAAATTTTTAAATTCAACCTTCGCTATTCATTAATTCTACGAAATAACCAAAGGGTAATAAAAGTCCTAAATGCTGTTTTGACTATGTTAAGGGGCTGTATTACTGAAATGGAGTCATTTATGGGGTTTTCTAACATACAAGCCCCTCAAAAACCACATCAGAATTGGCCAGGTTCCCCAAAAAAATCTGTTCTGCAAATTTTCTTGAAAATGTTAAAAATTTGCTACTAAATATCAAAGCCCAAATTCTTAAATAAAAAATAGGATATTTAAAAAAATCATGCCAACCACAAAGTAGACATATGGTAGATGTTCAATAATTACTACATTCTTTGTATGTTGACTAGTGTCTTGCACACAGAATTTTTAAAAAACTTTAAAAAATGGCAAATTTTTCAAATTTTCACAATATTTTTCGATATTTTTCACACCTAAACAAGGATTTTATCGACCAATATTAATTGCTAAATTAAAAGCACAATGTTTCATGATAAAAACAATCTCTGAATCACAAGGATAGGTAAAGTATAGAAAAGCTATTCACAGATAAAATGTGCACAATTCAGATTTAGAAAAAAAGGGCTATGTCCTTAACTGCAAAACAGGCTTTGACCTTAAAGGGTTAATCTGGCTTTTATATGTTGTTTTTTTTTTGGAGTAATGACTTCTATCTGGCAGAGTGACATTTCAGCCCAAGTTTATAACAGTACTCGGTTTTAACTGTGATATGATAAAGTCCTCATGAGTCTTCACACAGCATCTTCACAAGGTCCCTTTTTGCTTTTGTTCTTAGGATAGATATGCACATTCAACCAAAGAATGTTCATCTCTGAGACAGAGAACCCATCTTCCTTCCTTGAGCGGTATGATTGGTAGACATTCCCATTTTGTTTATACTTGCGAATAATTGTTTGCATAGATGAACACGGCACCTTCAGGTATCTGGAAATTGCACCCAAGGATGATCCAGGACCAAAGACCACAATACATTATCCAGAATCAAGGGCGTGATTTCTTTTGACGTTTTCCCCATGATTTTTCACATCAGAAGCATTGTTTTTCTTCCTGGTGTGCTTAAAAATACATCCACAGTTGTGTCCTCTTATTAACTCAGATGTTTTCCAAAGAACCAAACAGAAGCTCTAAAGACATCATATGGGCAGTCCCAAATTATTAAAAGGCATATAATCCTAGTGAAGTAAACTTTCGACTTTGGCAGAAAGAAATAAAGATTTGGCTTAAAATTCTCTTCTCTCATTATTCTCTGGCATTTGCAAAATACAATAATTTTGGTAATACCCTACATGACCTAAACGGGTAAGTAGTATTCTGATTTTATGTCAGATAGTGAGAAAAACATGGATATGTGTCTTTTTATACATTACTGAGAACATTATCTGCAACAACTGATGGGGCTGTGACTGCATAGGGACATGCTTTTGAAGATAGTCTTCAAAGAGATTCACACATGACACGTTTTTGTTTACAAGATATGACCCTATAACACACCACACTCCCATTTTTCAGGCCACACATTTTAGAATTCCCTTCTTATATCAATAAATCATACTTTCCACGTAGAAACATTTTAAAAAATCCCAATTTTATTTGGCAACAAAGAGCCATAACTTTTTTTTTTACATTCATGTCAATGGAACAATGTAATTATCATTTCTAACTGGTGCAGACCAAACCAGAGGGAAGGCCCTTTTGGACTTAATGTTGACTAAAGACCTGACAATAACAAAGGTTTTAGTTGGGATGTGCACCAAGAAATAAGTGACCCAAGAAATAAATTAAATGGAATATTGTGTACAGTTCTTAGTACCAGTGCACAAGAAGGACACTGGACAACAAAAATAATTAACCTTTTAACGCGAGGTCTATTTTTTTTCACGTTTGTTTTTCCCTCCCTGCTTTCCCAGAGCCATAACTTTTAAAAAAATTTTCATCTACTGTACATAGACATATGAAGGCTTTTATTTTGCGAGACAAAATGTACTTTCTAATGGTGTCAATCATCCTGCCATAGAATATACTGAGAAAGCGCAAAAAATTCTAAGTGGTAAAAATGATGTGTTATCTGTATTCTACAAGTTGATATGAATCCGGCAATACCAAACATGTACGGTTTTCAGTATGTTTTGGTACCGTAAAAAAAATCCAAACATTTTCTATTTTTGAAAATTGCACGGTGGCACCATTTTCTGCGACTTTATTTTACTAACACCTACGGACCTGAGTGAGAGGGCATTTTTTGCCAGGCTGAGAGTACATTTTACGCTACAGTTTGAATGCATGCGACTTTTTTGATTAAATTTATTCCAAGTTTTATGGGATGTGAAATGACCAAAAAAACGCAATTTTGGCATTTGGAATTTTTTTTCTCCTATTGTGTTCAGCGTATTGTGTAAATATGTGATAATTTTAGTAATTAAAACTTTTTTTGTGAGTGACAAACGAAATATGTGTAACTTTTTTATTATTTTACTGTTTTATTTGTAAAATGGCAAAAGTGGGGTAATTTGAAGCAGTAAAACAGAAAACATGGCAGCAATGGAAGCTCTCACTTCCAGCTGCCATGGAATCAGGGAGGCCCGCCCCCCCCCCCCCCAAAAAAAAATTTTACCGCAGCACCAACAAGCCAGTGAGGAAACGGTGTGCAGGACCAATTCTCATTGATTTAGATGCCAAGGCCATCTTTGCCATGGCATCTAAGTAGTTAAACAGCGCAGGATGCTGGAGGCTCTATCCCATGCTGTAACCGCTGAGTGTTAGCTGCACTTAGAAACTAACACCCGGCGGCTATGTAGCAGGATCCCGTACTGGCAGTAGGACATACTCATATGTCCAATGTCGGTAAGGGGTTAAAGAACTGGGTGGACTAGAGACGGGCGAAGTGATTCTAACGAAGTGGAATTCGTTTAGAATTTCAGGAAAAACTAATGGTTCTGAACGAAGTCGAAGTTAGGGTACCTTCGAGTGAACGAAGTGTGCTTTTGAGCACATGGCTGTTACATTGGGCAAAAGAACTCTGGGAGGAAAGTAGGTCATAGCCTGCATGACATGTGGCATAAGAGAAGCCAATCAGAGACAGGCGGATTCTGTGTCGTCACCCGCACTATATAAGTCAGGCTCGACTCTGGGAGCTCATACCGCTCACACTGAAATGACTAGGGAAGGTGCCTGCCCCGCGACTCGCTTATGAAAGCTGATCCTAAAGAAACACATTTTTATACAGCGATTTTTGGGGGGTGTCTCAGCTTGTCCACAGAGACTGCTTTCACTTAACGTTTATTTCTGAATTTGTGGGGTATTGGTCTTAAGTCCAGTGTGTGTCCAGTGTAGCTGCAAATACATTTTAATGCTATACAGCTCACAGCACATTGAATATCCAAGGGTGGTGGGGATCTAAGCCTGTTCCTGTTGTATACATTTAAAGAAACAGCGTTTTTTTTACAATACAAATACCACTTCATTTTTGGCTGCTCAATACTTTACACAATTTACATCCAGGGTTAATTAAGCGTTTGTTCAGCTGCTGTGGTGACTAAAAGAAAACGTTTATTTCACCGCAAAAAAGAGACATTTTTCCTGTAGCAAAATTCACAAGCAAAGGTTAAATACAAGTTTTACTCTTGATGTGTAGCGTAGAAAACACGCCATTGTAACACGCTACAAATCTCGTGCGTTTTTGGTGCTCCAATCTTTTGGCGCAATTTACATCCATGGGTTAATTTAAGCTTTATTCTTCCTGCTTGCAGTGTGACTAAAAGAACACGTTTTTAATTTCACCGCCAAAAATACACTTTTCCTGTAGCATAATTCACAAGTGAAGGTTAATTACAAGTTTTACTCTTGTATGTGTAGCGTAAAATACATACCATTGAAACACGCTACAAATCAGGTAGTATTTGGTTGCCCACAAATTCTTTTGCACAAATTTACATCCAGGGGTTAATTAGCATTGTTCTTCAGTAGTACTCAGTAAAATAAACTTTATTTTTCACACCGCCACAGAAGAAATTCTGTAGCATAATTCATATCCGGAAGGTTAATTAAGCCTGGTTGTTCTTTATATCTAGTAAAATACACAGAGTTATTTTAAAGGCACATACAAGTCCAATTTTTCCTGCCCAATTAGTGGAGCGCATTTTTATATCCAAGGGATACACCAAGCTTCTTATTTGTTCGATTTGGAGTCAAATACAGGGTGTGTATTTATCATATACAGATACTCTTCACAACAGTGTCTGTACATTTTAGAACAAACAGTAGTCAAAAGATAGGGGAGTCTCTTCACCTGCGAGTGGCAGAGGCACAAACATTCCCTTGCCCAGGTCGCAGCACAGTAAAGGGTACGTCACAGCAGGGGTCCCTCGGTGAGGCTCACAACAGCCGCTGCTCATCTAGCGCCGTGTCTGACTAGCAACCCAGGTTCTTGATTGGTTGAACTAAGGTCATCCACTTCCCCCAGATGACAACTGACAACCCCAGCCAAGAGTCGGTGGAACGGTCAGACACAACCCTTAGTTGGCAATGGCCCCAGGAGCGGGTCAGCCGCCCTCACTCTGTCCTCACTCACACGACTGTCCATACCGTTCCCTCAGCCAGAGATCTACTATGGGTCCGGGCTTCAGCGCATTATATAGCAAGGATGAACAATTTGCGGAGGGCAGTCAGCAGCTACTTGGCAGCCGAGAAATAGGGCCAATATCCCCTGCTTCTTGCAGTAGGAGGCGCCAAAGTATAGGATGTTAGAGTTGGCATGGAGTCATGCTGTGAAGGTTCACCTCTGAATACCAAGACCGGTGATGATGACTAGCAGTGACGATGTAACACAATAATTGATGGAAGAGCCGATCCGCACTTGGGAGCCGGGAGAGGCAAGGTCTTCATCATCGTCAGGAGAAGAGGCGTCAGCCTTGTGCGTCGGCAGCGCGCAGCCAGCAAGTGGGTTGTGTGGCCGTGAGTCAAGCAGGTAAGCAGCATTGGTGAGTGTCGGAAGCCAAGCGCCACGGGTAAAAGACCCTCATCGCAGGTCCAAGAAATAGTCGCCAGGGCTCAGCAAGGCAGCGTCGGTAGACCACACAGTGCTAGAGCCGTTGGCGGTAAAAATCCGTACTCGCCGTGTGGCAGTTTTCTATTGCTAAGAAGACACCGGAGGATCCGAATAGGGAATATGTAGATATCTGTTGCAGAAAGTGAAGGCGTGCCAGGGAGCTAACATTGGCTCCACTGCCCTGCGTCAACACATGCACGTCACCCATCCCGTGGCCTGGGAGAAAAGGTGCTTATATGTGGTTGGTCCAATCCTGTCGCCCGCAGCAACAGCAGCGCAGCGCCCAGTGCACGCATGCCATTGCAGCCAGTCAGGCTTTTAGTTTTTACCCACCACCTCTGCAGAAGGGACTTCTTCTCTTTGACATCATCTCCCTGTCCAATGCATCCCTCTCACTCACTACTCATTGCGCCAGCAGTCGTTCCCCCCCAGCGAAAGCGATTGCAAAGAGACAACAGTCTGCTTCCAACCAACCTAAGGCGCCGCAGCCTGACCGTCGCTCCTGTCCAAGTTGTTGGTACTTGCAGTCCCTCCCTTTCCAAATGGTGGACTCTGGCACCGTTCAGATAACTTAATGGCTTGTGCCTAGCCCGATATGGAAGAGTTCCAAGCCGAAATTTCTTTTCCAAAAAGGCAGTACCAGCACTTCATAAATTATGTAGAACAGAAGGTGGGCCAGTTCTGTAACTACGGTCAGGGCCAGTACATTACCTTCATGGCCACTGTGGAGAATGTCTTCCGGCCAGCACACCAACAACAAGTACAGAGACGCCGCTTTCTCCTCCCCGTTGTCACAACTGTGCGGCTCCCTTCACCAATGTCATGCCTCCTCCACCCATCACCACACCACACATCTCATCATCCTCCACAAGTAACGCTCTCCATCATAACCACATATGTAGGGCACAAGCGTGTCACGCAGGTCTACACCGGGCGTGCCTCGGCAAAACTAATTCACACAGGGAGGAAACTGCTCCGCGTCATGCAGCAAGAAATCATGTTGCTTCTCCGCACCAACTGCAAATCGTAACCATGGTGACAAGAAACAATGGGAGGAACATGGTGTCCGTGCTGCACCTAGGAGGATGGTCCATGCACCCTGCATGGCGCACACAACGTGTTCAATCTGGAAGTGAAAAGCTTCCTGAAGTCTTCCACAGAACCTTCAGAAGATTCTGAAAATGGCCAGGAAACTGTGCTGCACTTCATCCATTCCTACAAATCCAGGAACACCCTCCTCAAGTTGCAGCGTCAGAAACTGTCCTCCACCCCAACACATCTCTGATATTCGATGTATCACCCATTGAATTCCAGCCTCACATTTTGGACACGACTGTTGAACAAGGAAGGCCATTACGATTTTTTGATGATCCAGGAGGAACAGGAGTACTCCCATGTGTAACGTTATGTCAGCCAGTGTCATCCTCATGCTGACACCTGCCGTTTGTTGAGGCATTCGAGGAGGCCAACGTTATTTGTCAGTCGCCATGACTACGGGATGAATAACGACATTCCCACTGCATCATGTCCCTGAACTAGAAGTAGTAAAAATCTTTCTGTTCAGGGGACTGTAGACATGGCGACTACATCTCCTCAGCCACATGAGTTCCGGTGGGAACTGAAAAGGAGATGAGGGTATGATGGACATTGGAGCAGAATCATTGTGCTGGTGAAATGAGTGGATTTTTCTAGCCAGGATACAAGGATGGAGGATCAGGAGCAGCTGAGAGTAAATAGGTAGATGGAGAGAGTAAACGAGGCAGATGGAGACCCACAAGCACTGTGCATATATATGGAGATGAGGCAGGGAGCCCTTCGAGTCACTTTGTGCAGATGGCTGCAGCAATGCTGATTTGCCGGCTAAGTGACAGCCGAATAGTCACATCCGGCAAGGGATGACTTCAGCTCTCCACCCTTAGGACCCTCGCTACCGGTCCAAAAATGGGAGCCTTTTTCCCATCATTGAGAGGGAGGACAAAGCTCCAATTACTATAGGTGAAATCCACCGTAAACAGCTTGGCCAGCTGCCTATGTGCGGCATCGTCCCTCCTCTGACAGGGTCTGACCGGGATTCTTCAGCGCTCATGTACTACATCCGTCGGCGGCTGGGGGAAGGTGGGTGGGTAGGAGCAGTAACCATCCTCCTCAGCAGCAACCAAAGTCTGGAGTCACTGATGAGCAGGCTCCATCGAAACCCAGCCTAGTGAGTGAGGGCAGTCGCCACAGCGCAGGACCTGGAGCAGTCCCTTAACCAACAGGTGTGGCCTACTTGGAACAAGCACTCTGCTACCCCATTTAGAAGATCCGCTGGACTACTGGGCAGTCCAAAACGGATTTGTGGCCGCAACTTGCCCGCGTTTGCAGTGGAGACGCAGTCCCTGCCCGGCCCAGTAGTGTGGCTCAGAGCGATTGTTCAGTCGGCGGGGGCCATCGTTACCCCCCAAGGAGAACCCTCCATGTCCACTTGAAATGTGGAACGACTTGACCATTGGTCAAGATTAATCATGCATGGATCGTCCCGAAATCCCCACCCCAATGCCTTAGGCATCAGACTACATCAGCAGGACGCCTCACCCAACCTGTGAGAAATGATTCGGTTTTCAAACTACCTGCCTCAGCCACTAACCTGAGTGCCGTCCACCGCCCAGATGCCACACATCTGCTGACAGTTCTCCAACTGCCACCAAAACCACTTACTAGTGACTGAATTGTTGCCACCCATCCTCCACACTCTGTCATTTGTGCCACTTTATAACCTCATGCTGCTGCTTCTGTTGCTGTGCCGTGACATCCACAACTGTTTCCTTGTGCCACACTCTTACCTCATGCTTGTTGCTCCTGCCGCCGGTCACCTCCACTCTCTGTCAATATGCCACTCTTGGCCGTACTCCATTTTTTGCCACCTCCAGAATGTCCTTTGTGCCACTGCCCTGAGACCTCATGGCTTCTGACCACCGTCACCTCCACTCTCTGTCATTTGTGGCACACGTGCCTACAACGTTTTTTGCCCTCCTCCAGAAAGTCAATGTGCCCACAGTCCGTGACCTCATGCTGCTGCTATCCGTTACCTTTCACACGTGTCATTGTCCAGCTCGTGGCCTACTACGTGTATTTTTTTGGCCTCCTCCAGAAGTCATTGTGCCACTGTCTGACCTCATGCTTCTGCTGCCGTTACCGGGTACGTCCACACTGAGGGTGTCATTTGTGCTACTCTTTGGCTACTCTAGCGCTCACAGAATGGCCACGGAGACATGTGGCTGGGACGCTACATATACATATCACATTGATTAGCGAGACATACGTCAAAAGGAGGGGGGGGGGGGGTGGAGGTGGGCAGCTCAGTGCACTCTATATATCTAGATGCATATAATATAAAATATAAATAAATAATACCTGCTGTCTGCTGTGACATCCAACCTTCTCTGTCTTTGTGCCCCTCTGTGGCCTTCTACTGTTTTGCAACCTCCATAATGCATTGTGCACTTGCTGACCTCATGCTGCGCTGTGGCTTGCTCCCGAGCCTCAACACTGTGTCTTGTGCCACTCTCTGACCTCATGCATGCTGGCCGGCTTCACCCTCCACTCTCTGTCATTGGTGCACTCTGTGGCCTATTACTGTTTTGCCACCTCCAGAATGCTCATTGTGCCATTGTCCTGAGCCTCATGATAGCTGCCAGCCTTGTCATCCACAGTCCACTCTCTGTCCTATGCCACCTGTGCCTACTACTAGTTTTTTGTGCCACCTCCAGAATGTTTATTGGCCACCCCTCTGACCTCATGCTGCTGCCGCCGTCACTCCACTCTATTCATGTGTGCCACTCAGTGGCCATTCTCCTTTTTTTGCCACCTTCCATAATGTCATTGTGGCCACTGCCTGACCTCATTCTGCAGCTGACGTGCCCACCCACTGTGTCATTGTGCCAATCTCTGACCTCGTTCCTGCTGCAGACCTCCACGTTTCTGTCACTGAGTCCACTTCATTGGCCTACTCCATTTTTTGCCACTCCAGAATTTCATTGTGCCACTGTCGCGACTCGATGCATATCTGCTACCGTCATCCCTCCACTCTCTGTCATTGTCCCATCTGTGCCTACTACTGTTTTGCCACCTCAGAATGCATTGGCCACTGTCTGACCTCATCAGCTGCTGCCGTGACCTACACACTGTGTCCCAATGTGCCACGTCTGACCTCAAGCAGCTGCTGTTCTGCTGCCGTACCCTACACACATCTGTCATTGTGCCACCCCTTTTATTTGGTCACCCGACCTCATGGTCTGCTGTGCTGCTGCCGTTGACCTACCCACTGTGTCTTGTCTTGTCCACTAACGTGGCCTACTCCTGTTTTTGCACCTCTAGAAATGTCATTGTGCCACTGTCTGACCTCATATGCTGCTGGCTGTTGATGCGTCAGACTCCACACTGTGGTCTTGTGCCACTCTTTGGCCTATTCCTGTTTTGCCACCTCCAGAATGTCATTGTGCCCACTGTCAGACCACATGCAGGCTGTGGCTGCCGCCGTCACTCTGATTTTGCTCACCTGAGCCCTCAGCTTGTTTTTACCAGCTGTCGAATGCCATGACTTTCTCCAGGACTACATTCCCCCTTCAGTTTTTTGGTCAGTTTTGGTCCTCTAAGTTCCCAGGGAATTTTCATATTGAAGCGATCCTATAGAGCAGCGGCATACACCGTGCTGTCATACTAAAACATAACATTGTATGAAGACCAAACCAAGCTCCCTCAGCAATATTTAAGCATGGCACAAATTCTACAGCACCCTGCAGTCTCTGTGCAGCCTGGAAATAAGCTTTTTTTAACAGTGAGTCTCCGAATAATTCCTTGACCGAAGCTATTTTTGTTGGGAAATTCAGCAAAGTGAGCGAACCGAATTTTTGAGAAATTCGCCCATCTCTAGGGTAGACTATAAGACCCAAAAAGATTGTCAAGATTAAAGTTATTTAGTGTAGAGAAAAGAAATGCTCCGGGGTGACCTAATAAATATGTACAAGAAATCTCTCTCATGATCTATTTCTATCCATAACAAAGGAGAATCCTCTAAAGGAAAAAAGGTACATAAGTATAGAAAGAGATTCTTTACTGTAAGAGCAGTGAGACTGTGGAACTCTGACAGAGGAACTTCTCATGGTGAATACACTAACAGAGTTCAAAAAGGGTCTGGATACATTTCTAGAGTGCAATAATATAATAGGTTATAGTGACTAGGATTCTGGAGAAGGGTTGTTGATCCACAGATTTATTCAGATTTTTTTCATAAAATAAGGACAATTGGTGCTTAACTTCCTCTGGATCCACACTGAACTAGATGTACATCTGTCTTTTTCAGCCTTAAAAACTATGTACGATTTGTAGGATAAGTTGACATTTTTTGTTTATAAAAATAAGTGGTTTTATTGGAAAATATGGTTTATGCATTTTTAAATGATTTACAGTTTTTTTTTTGCTTTCCTTTTTACTCCCACATGATACAGGATATATGTTTATTGCTTTGTCACTTTTGTAATACATAGCAATACATACTTGGCAAAGATCTACATGTGGCGTGCTGTACCCATGCTTTTTTTGGTTTGATTATTGACTGCACAAATTTGCCAGTAGCAATAAGCAAAACTGCATGGCTATTTGCCATTTTTTCCCATTATTAATGTTATCAATATTAAAGGCTGCACGGTTTTGCTGGTCAATTAAACGCAGGTGCAGTGCACAGCATGTGGCTCTGGTCTACGACCACCCTTTTTATTTTAACTCTTAGACTGAATGCACTCGTAATGGATTTGTTGTGAATTTTGTTGCAGGTTTTACCATGGATTTAAAGAGTTATTCTCACCACAATGATTAGCTTTAAATACTGTATGTAGACAATGATAAATAGACAGTTATCAAATAAAGTGCTGCTTTTATTCTGCTTCCTTTCAGAGCTTAAGCAGTTCTTATCTCCTGCTCACGTGCACAAGCTTCCCTAGGTTACCGACCATCTCTGTCTGCTCTCATTACTGCAGCTACCCAAGACAGGATGGTTGGTATAGGGAAAGGGATAATTGCAGTGGCGTAGCTACAAGGGTCGCAGCAGTTCCAGCAGTTCCCACAGGCCCCCTCACCACATGCTGCAGGGGCGTCGCTGGGCAGGTCGGCGGCTTCAGTCTTCAGTCGGCGCCAACAGTCTCTTCAAGTGTATGTGCATCCTCTGGGCGCACATACAGTTGAACACTCCCGCTGAGCAGTGAGCTAGCGCTCCCTGCTCCACGGAGTACTCCGGCATAGACAGCGTGAGTACATGACATCATGCTGCCTGTGCCGGGAAGAAGATGGAGATGGGTGGAAGCTTCAGCCAGCAGGGAAAGGTGAGTACTGGTATTTTTTTATTCTTAATTACCTGCTGGTGGGCCATATTACCTACCTATCAATATACTGGGGGCCATATTACCTGCGTAGCTATATACTGGGGCCCATATTACCTGTCTAGCTATATACTGGGGGCCCATATTACCTGCCTAGCTATTTACTGGGTGCCATATTACCTGCCTTACTATATACTCGGGCCGTATTATCTGCCTAGCTATATACTGGGGGGGGGGGCATATTACCTGCCTATCTGTATACTGGGGGCCAATTACCTGCCTATCTACATACTGGGGACCTACTACCTGCCTATCTAATGGCCCTAACTACCTGCATTAAGTGGTCCTAACTGCCTGCCCTAAGTGGCCCTAACTGCCTGCCCTGTGGCCCTAACTGCCTTCCCTAAGTGGCCCTATCTGCCTACCCTAAGTGGCCCCATCTACTTACCTATCTACTAGAAGGGTTCCTATACTGAAGGGGGACTTTACCTACTTAATAAGAAGAGTCTGCCACTTATCTAAGTTTTTAAGTCTAACCTACCTCAAACAAGCATCTTCCTATCTGCCTGTGTGTTCCTACCAACTGGTGGCACAAATGAGGGCCCTATAGTTGGTTGGTGAAACTTTCCCTGTTTGGAGTCTAACATGTTTGTGTGGTAAATTCTGTAGGGACAAGCTGTGGCCGGGAGTAGACGTTGTGGCAGTCTGGATCGAATGAAGAAAGAAAAGAGAACAACTCATCAGAAAACAAGTCACCTGTAAGTCATTAAATGTAACTGCACTGTAATCACTTATATGTCTGCAGAGCCTGTGTACAACTGCTATCTACCACTATATGGTCACTATATGGTGGTAATAGTGGTCTTAGTGTAATGGTTTATATTCAATAACAGTACAATGGTTTTATTAAGAGTATAATAGAGTTAATAATAACAAAGCACTGCCAAAGAGCAATGACTACCACAAAAGTGTACTTCAAATATTTGCCCTCCACACTTAGCTCTTCCCTTCTTCTGCATTGCTTTTCTTCACCCCTAAAAATTTCAAAAAGGGAGAGCATTTTAACCCCATCTGCCATTTAAAAATTTTTAGCTGTCATTTCATTTTAAATCTCAGTCATAAAAACCTCAGCACGGGGAAAAACCCATGAAAGTAAAAAAATCCGGGGACTCGGGTTTTGGGTTTTGGGGGGTTGGGGGGAAACCAAACTTCCCAAAAAAAAAACCCCCAAAAGCAAACGTGTATACACCCCCTTTCCCCCCAAGCTACCTTTTTTTTTTTACAAAATTTTAAACATTTTTGGAATGTTGTGCCACCAAGTATCTGATATAAAATACTGTAGAATAAAGTAATGTTTGTGTTTTATTTTAGGTTCTAATAAATTCTGTTTTCCCAAAAATGTTGCACCCGGAGAAATTTCTTTTAGGATAAAAAAAAAAGGGAAGCCCTGCCCCCAAAAATTTTTTCCCAAAAGAAAAATTTTCATGAATTATAAACTGGATCTTGTGCAACAAGTTCACCAATTTTGGTTAAGCTAAAAATTTGTATAAAAGTACCAAAAAAAACATGTTTTAATTTTGGATCTCTCATAATAAAATGCCACCTTCTTTAGCAGAAATGAAATGAAATGTTTCATGTTTTTTAAAAATAAATAAAATTTTTCCCTTTATTTTTTGCCTTAAATTTTTTTGCGTTGCGTTTAAAAATACTTTTTAAAGGGGGATTCAATCGTTAACATAAATTTTTTGCACCTTGTTTTAGTTATATTTGATGTTCTTTCCCCAGCCCCACCCTAATTTTGCAGAATTTGAGGGTGCCCCTCATCTCAACCCGGGAAATTTTTTGGTTCCAATGTAAGACCCTCATGACCCAATACATGCGGGAAAATAAAAATAATTTTTAAATGTAACCCTCGGCATATAGGGCAGATTGTCAAAACCTAAAAAAGGCAAAAAAGGGTTGTCTGAATGCGGCCACCCCGGGAAAAGGTTTGGGGGTCACAGGGGACGTCAGCAATTTTCCCTTTAAACTGACCAGCCACATAATAACGATTGAGCAGCATTGGCTAGGGAACAGCAGACCATAAAGAAAAATAATTCATACTATGAGACACATCAAAGTTACGGGGTTTTTGTTTTTCTGGGGGCTTTTAATTTTAAAGATTTTAAAAACCCTTTTAGGCTCTTGAGGGGGATTTGTACATATAAAAGTTGCTATTTTTATGCAAGCTTCATTTTTCAAAAAATTAAAGGGTTTTTCCCTTTGCTTTTTATCCACCCTTGTCATTTTTTAAAACAAAATTTTAAGGTAAAATTTAGTGGGATCAGTGTAGTCTTCCGAGGCACAATTACTATAATTTACACCAAAAAATGCTGTAAGTTTTAAGCTGGCACAGATTTCTGTTTGTAGAACACGACAAAAAAAAACCCATAAAAATCTTTCAAGAGGGGGGTTTGCCTTTTAAATTTCCCGTTGGGGCACCCCTTACAACAATGTATTTTCTGTTAAAACCGACACATTATGTTGGTCTTAATTTCCCCTTGATTTACCTGTATCTGCCAAATCATTTAAAATAGTTTTTTTTTTTTAAAAGAGCTTTTTAAAAACCCCTACTGGAAGGAGCAATTTTTGATGGGTTTGGATTCCCAAAATTTGGGGGCCCCACCAAGGGAATAACAAAAAATTAAAGGGCCCCAGGTCCCTTCCCCTCCCCCCACTTACGGGCATGAGTGCTGAAAGGGGGGTTTTTAATAGGGCATGGTCAAAAAAGTGTACTCGGCTCGGGTTAAAAAGTTTATAGGACTGAAAAAAATTGAAGAGCACTGTCTTCATCAGTTATATAGATGGACTCCCACGCCTCCATTCAACTTACATGTAAAAGCAAAAATAGGGCCACCAATGCACAAAAAACCCTTAAAAAAAAATATTATTAAAAAAAAGCTTAATAAAAATTTGGGACACAAAATTAAAAACCCCACAAAACCCCCTGAAAAAATTTCATGTGGTTTTACGGGTCTTTTTGTGAGTTTTTTGGGCCCCCTGTGCGTTTTTTTTACATTTTAAATTTTATGTCGATAAATGTGGAATTAAATTTACCCCCTTTGTACACCGGGGGTTCCAGTGGGGCTTTTGGGTGTTGCTTACCAGCATATAATATATTTTACATGTTTATCTGTAGCAGTAGACGCTAATTGTTGCTATAATAGCTATATATCAAAAATTTTTCCCAAAATTTTTATAAGGACGATCACCATGACTGTGTTGGATTCTCTCTTCCCCCCCAAGCATATACGGGGGGGCATGGGGGTTTAAAAAAAACGCAATCGGGGGTTAAAAACCTTTTACATTATTTTCCATTTTAGGCTTGAAACGTTGTTTTTCCAAAAAAGGGGGGGGCCATTAAACAGACTTAAAATTTTTATTGTAATGAAAGATTTGGATTGGGATTTTTAGTTTTTATTTTGGGGAATAGGTTTATTTTTTTAAAAATTTTGGGGATTTAAGTTGGGGGGGGGAAAAATTTAATTTGGGGTTGAGAAAGGAAGAAGGAAAAATGTGCCCCGGGGTTTTTGGGTAACCTCCAGGGCGAATATTTTTGTTTTGGGCAACAAACCCCACAATGTTTTGGGCCCTATTTTAAAAAAGCCTTTTTCAGGGGAAATAAGGACTCTAAAATTCAAAAGTCCCAAAAGGTTTTTATGAACTTTCTATTCAAATGATCCCCATTTTTTTGCCAAAAGGGATTTTTTGGGCTTTTTTTTGAAAAAAAAAACAAAACCAAAACAAAAAAAGTTTCCAAGTATAAAAAACAATGGGGGGGTTTTTTACGGAAAGGGTTTTGCTTTTATTTTAATGCTATAATAGCTATAACCACAAGATGGCAGAAACTTAAAAAAAAAAAAAAAATTGGGGTACAAGACAAACAAAGGGACATAACAATTACTTTAACTTTCCTTTTTTTTTTTTAACATATGTTGTATCTTTTTTTTTCTTTGTACCATGTGCATTAGCAGCACACAAGACATATTACACAAAACATTTGCCAGGATGCACATAATAATATATAAGGTAAATGTTTTGCTTTTAACTTGTATATTTGTAGGTGAAATTACTAAATTGAAAAGATGTCTATATGAAATCCCATATTTTTTACATTTCGCATTTGGATGAAAAATTTTTAATTGGGACTGAAATAGTCACCCATGCATCCCCCTGCTCAAAAACCTTATCTCAAATTTGCTTTTATATGGGAGGGGGGTTAAAAATTGGGGAACGTTTTTGGGGTGCTCTAAAGGCCAACTCCCACAGGTGGCATTTTATTTGAATATATCATATCATTTTTGGCTAAAAATGGGGTCCCAGGTCTAGTGGCTGTCAATGACTGCTCAAGCTTCCTGGTGATATTGCCGTTTCACTTGGGCAGTCATTGGAGTCCATGTGCAGAGGTGGTTTTGGGGCCCCCGCATGCTGTTTGGGGGGAACTGTGTAACCCCAAGAGATCATTTACATTTTTGAGCTATTATATAATTTTATATTCATTTTACATGCTAAAATGTATTATTAAATTTATATAATTTAATTTGATATTGTTTGATGATTATAATAAATTACTATTTATTATTTTACTGCTATAAGTTGAGAAATGGCCCTTTTTTTTTGGGCCCTAATGGCAAATCTAGTTCCAATACGATTTATCGGGCAGATCAAATTAAAATTTTGTGGGGCCTTGTTTGAGCATTTTAGGGTTCCTGTTTTGCTGTCCCCTTTTCAAAATTTGTTTTTAATATTAAAATGCGGGGGGCGCCCGCCCCCCCCAAAACCCCCCAAAAAATCCCCCCCCAATCTTTGGTGCTTTAAAAAAGGTGGCAAAGTCTGGCGCACAGGGCGCCAAAAAGGTCTTTTTCGACACGCCATACATGGGCCAAATTTCATACTTTTGGTGCATTTTTAATAAACACCAAAAAAAGGGGAAACGATCCTTTGATACTTTTTCGCCCTTTAATTTTTTGTGGCATTCTTTTGCTTTGTAACAAATCCCCATATTTTTTATATACGTTTAAAAGACTCTTTGTAGGTGGCTTTTTATTTATTTATCTGTACCATCGTACAATAAACCATTGTTAACATGCTTTTGTTGTGGCACATTTACTATGGCAATTGCGGCAATATACCGTGCAAGCATACTTTACACCAGTTTATTGTGTTTTAGACAGTTTTTGAACACTTTTGTGCCACATTTGAAAAAAGAGATTTGGTGCAAGTTTACGCTTTCTAAATATTACAGTAGTAATAAATGGGTCCAGTTGTGTTTTAAATAAAAAAAAAATAAAAAAAATAACAAAAGTGGATAAAAACACTACAAACAAAAACACATTATTTGTTGTGGTTTTCTTTAAATATGTTTTTTACATTTCACCACTGGCTTTCAGCTAACATTGGCTGCATTTTTTCCAATTAAAAGGGTCTCCAAAAAAAAAAAAAATTTTTCCCCAAAATTTGGGACTTGTTAAAAACCCCATGAAAGGGGAATTTTTGGGTCCCAAAAAGACCCGGCGCCCAAAGGGGGCCTAACATCTGCCAGTAGGGGGGGGGAAAAATTTTTGGGGTAGGCCAGGAGCTGTCCACTCCATACATGACAGGTGTCAGCTGTTAGTTACAGCTGGCACCTCCCTTCAAAAGCCGGGACAGGAGATAACTCCGATCCCGTACTATTGACCCAGTGCCTCCGCATTCTTTTGACAACATACTGTAGTGTATGGGTATCACAACCGCTGAAAAACCCTTTTTGGGATTACTGAAGAGAGGGATGAGCTGCAATTGCCTCCCCCTTCCCCCAGCAGAAACACTTTAGTGTTTGAAGAGAGAAGACTTCCCGTTTCCCCACAGGACTGGTAAGTTTTAAAATTTCCCCAGGGGAGGGGGGATAGGGGGTTTTAAACAGGGGGTTTAAAAAATTTTCCTTGTGGGAGGGTTGGGGAGTAGAGGGTGGGGTTTTTGGTTTTTGGGGATGGGTTTTGGGGTGGGGGGGGGGTTGGGTTTTTTAAGTGTGGAGGTGGGTTAGATTGGAGGAAGGAGTGTTCAGAGTGGGGGGGGTGGTGGGTTTCCCAGTGGGGGGGGTTTTGGGTTTTGGGAAAGAAGGAGAGGTTCAGAGTGGGGGAGGTGAGTTAGAGTGGGTGAGGGGATGTTTAGAGGGAGAGGTGCATTTGACTGGGGGGGTTTAGAGTGAAGGAAGGAGGGGAGAGGTGGAGGCGAGGGTGGTTTACAGTGGAGGGAGGGGTTTTTAGAGGGGCAGTGAAAAGTGTGGTGGATGTATGTCACTGCATACAGGATGCCCGTCCCCAAATATGTGGGGTGGGCTATATTTTTTTTAACTCAGGGGTTTTTAAAGGGCCTTTCCTGCACTGAGGAAGGTAAATGATCCTCCCTCCCCCTTCCTGGCCTACCTTGGAAAGCGGGTGATTTTCTTTATACCCCTTCTTTTGGGTTTTATAGGGTTTTTAATTTTTCACAGGTTTCCCTTTTGGACTATGGCGGATTCAATGGACTACATTGGATACGCCCTGGATACATTTCTTTAATAAAATGGGTAATGAGGGCTGTTGTCAGGAAAACGCCTCTCCGTTAATAGTGCTAGGGCTTGGTTTCAGCCAGTGGTGTTTCCTGCCACCCAAGGCTAACCCCCTCTCCCTATTACCTCAGTACGCTTTAAGGACAGCTGCAGGTTGGTATTTTTAGGGTGAGAAGAGATGGATATCCATGGACCTTCCAATCCTGATAATATCAGGCTGCAGCTGCTGGTTTTACCTTGACTGGTTATGAAAAAGAGGCGACCCTATGTCATTTTTTTAAATTATTTTTTTTCTTTAAGCAAATGATAATAAGAAAACAATATGGTGTCTGCTTCTTTTCTCATAACCAACCAAGGTACAACCGGCAGCTGCAGAGAAGAATTGGAAGTTCAATCAATTTGTGTCCCTTTCCACCCAAAAAATACCAGGCCGCAGCTGCCACAGAAGCAGACAATCACATTAGAGGATCTGCTTCTGACGGGGTTTCCCCCCTCCTTTTCCTTTACCCTTTAATGCTTTGGGGACTGGGGGAGTATTACGAGGGTAGTGTAAATTTTTGGGTTTAAAGAAAAACCCACGGGCTACACAAGCCCCAAAATCAAGGGAAAGCTGTTGTCAACCCCTTTCTTTTTAACACAGGAAAAAAATAAATAAAACCCTACTATCTTTAAATAAGCACTCCCTGGCACCAGCCCTCATAGACTGTTTTATGAAATAAAAGGGTCCAACGCTTGTCTGACATGTCCAGCGAGTACAAAAATATTCCAAAGAGGGAAACCGTAAAAATGAAACACTACAAAAAACATGACAGACTAAATCCATTTGTTTCCCCATTGAAGGGCCCGACTAACTAATCTTTGGGGGTGCAGGAGACAGGTTCAGATAATATGATTTATCCCTATAGTATAAAATTTAAAAACCGCAAAAATGGATATAACGCAGGTGCTTTCCTTTAAAAAACCCCTCGTGTCAATTACTCAATGAAGGTTTTCTCCTAATACAGGGCACTTGCAAAAATCGTCTCAAACGTATCAATTTTTTAAGTATCAAAAAACATACAATTCATATCGGGCTAAATAGCCTTGCTTAAAACATTTTGCAACTATGAAATGTAACTTGCGGGTATATTTTCCGTCCCGGAGTAATCCAATATATCTTCAAACGCTGAATTTCAAGCGTCTTTTACTAGCCTGGCATAGCTTGCTAACAACGTTAAAATCGCTGTGTGACGGCGGAGACAGAGTTCAGACCGCACAATATGATCCTGGGAGGTACAGGCCACAGCCATAGCACAATCTTCAGAGGGTTGATTCTCTGTCCTTCCCCCCAAAGATTGTGCCTATAAGCTGTGGCCTATACCTCCTTTACCAATACCCCACCCTCCCAACCTTTTTGTTATGGGGCCTCGGGCCAACAAAAAATACAAACCCCCCATCACTCCATAATTCCCCACTTATCCCCCTGTAACCTTCACCTTCATCTATCACTCCATAACCCTCCACCTATCACCCCATGCAAAGTTTATACAGAGGTGGAAATTAGTAGGGGGATGCTGGTAAAGTGAGGTTCCTAAGATATTTCTGTGAAAATGAACGACTAGATATAGGAGACATCACCTGTGAGTCATTGGATGTTACTGCACTGTAATCATTTATATGTCTCTAGAGCGCCTGTATATACTGGTATCTACCACAAAATGGTCACTGTATGGTGGGAATATTGGTAGTGGTGGTAGTAGTGTAATGGTTTATATTCAGGAACAGTATGGCGGTATTATTCAGTCACGCTGTGGTGGTTATATGTGGTCATGATGTGGCAGCATTATTTGGTCTTTGTATAGCAGTATCGTTGAACATTGGTCTTGGTATAATGGCTTGTACACGAAAAGTACGGTTATAATATTTGTTGCTTGTATTGCAGTTTTATGTGGTAAATGTATGGCCATTATTTAGAGGCGTCATCCAAAGAAAATTGTCTTTATAGCTATTTGTATGGATTTTTGTATAAGCAATACAATATTTAATGTAAATATATCCTAATAGACCCTATTAATGGCTCTGTTGTTTTACACAATTGTGTTTTTTTTCCCATTACCGCTAGCTTTGGAAGTAGCAGGCAGCATGCATTAGGTTAGGGCCAGGGCTTTGAATTTTTTCGGGGAGGGGGAGGTGACGCTATTAGCCTTTCCTGCCTAGTGCACCAAAATGCCTTGATCCGGCCCTGGGTGAATTAACATGTGGCATAATTTAATATACCACAAAATCCACATCAATAAACACAAATTTAATTACGGGGGAAAGGGTCCAAAAAAACACAAGGGGTGTAAAACAAGTAAAAAACCAACAAAACAATGTATAAACCATGCGTGAAAACCCCAATGCAAATCTAGCACGTTTTTTGGACTGGTGGATTACATTAGACTGCTAACATGGCATTGATGAACACATGTTTCATTATTTTTTCCCCCACTTTTGGTCAATATAGTGATAACACCAGGCTTTTGTAACTCGCTTAGCTCTGGGATCCATCTTGGTCCATCCCGGGGGTTTTCTCTGCTTTGCTTTGGATCGCCGCCTTGGTAGAACGTTTTGGCACAAAAAATTTTCCCACACCGGGGAAATTTTAAACGGGCCTCAGCCACTTATTGGGGCCACATTTAAAGGGGGAAAAAAAAAACCCAAAAAAAAATAAATCCTGGGTCATCTGGTCCATACATTTCCCTCCTGTCCATAACTGCGCCTATCGCACAGACCTCAACTACATTCCTGTGTCCCCTTTTACCTCGGGGGGGGCCAAGTCTCTCCACCCCACTCTCCCACTTCCAGGGGCAACCAACCCCCTAAACACCGGGAGGCAGGCCTTTAATAGGCCCGGGGAACTACACAAAACCTGCCGGAACAGGGGGGAGTAGACCCCCACTCAACACTGTCTACTCCCCAAAAAGAGCCGACCCAGAACACGAAAAGCCACACAATATACACATTGCCAACCGCTTATTCGGCAAAAATCATATGACTGGCTCCAACCCACCCGGCCCGGTGCCCTTGGGGCGTTTTGCTTTCAGCTCTCCGGGCGCCCCCCTCTGTGGGAGAAAAAAGCGCTCGCGGTCCCCTCTGCCACACTATACATTAGTATTGATTGGTTTTTACTTGTTGACACCACTTGCTGACTTCTTTTGGACCTTTCCTCCTGTAATTACATTCATTTTTATTATTGCTTTTTAATATTGATATTTATAATGTTATGGTATGTGTCTCTTTTTCCTTTTGTATGTTCCCTTGATGTTTGGGAGTATCCCGTTTTCTACTGATCTGGGTTTGGGTGTTTTTGGATTGGATCACAAAATCCATATTGCAAAAGGTGAAATATACCTAAAGCTCGTGGCAAATCTGTGTCAAAATCTGTATGTAGATTGTGTTTGGGATTTGTCATTGACATAAAATTATGTGAATCTTCCCATAGGGTGTACTAACAGGTTGTGTCAGAACTGAGTTATTCAAGGTTAAACTGGGGCCTAAACCACGTTTTTCTAAAATCACTGCAGTAACTGGATTCATCATATTTATGGCCTCTGTTTGACATTCAAGAAGTATCATCCATCACCCTTTAAAAAAAATACATATTCTTGATGTATATATCTTTTTCTAGATGTCGTTGAATGGAACTTACCACACAACTTTTTTCCTGCTGTATCAGAAATACACACTTTTGGCCTCTGTTGAACTATTTAATCTTGTGGGGAACATTTACAGGTACCAAGGGGGTTTTTTGGGAAACACAAACCAAAATAATTTCAAATCATCACGAGGAAAAACCGTCCTCCCCCCCCGGGGGGGGACGGCCGCAAAACCGGTTTGTCCACTGCCGTGTAAACGGCCCCTTAGGGTCTTTCACATGGGACAGAAATCCTGTGTATTTATCGCAGCAAAAAAACTGCAGTATTTCTGTAAATTGTACACAGTTTGGGGTGGATATACTGCAGTTTTTGGAGAAAAATATTTTAAATTTTTAGAGATGGCGAAATTTATTCTAAAAAATGGAATTCTTTAGAATTTCAGGAAAACCCGGTTCTAAGAATCGAAGTTTTTTGGTACTTCGGGTGAACAAGGGGCTTTTGATTATAAAAAGGCTGCAGCACAGGCTTTTTGGGCAAAGCACTCGGGGGGGAAGAAGGGCATAGCTTACATGACAATGCAGAGAGAAACCAATCAAGACCGGGGGGGTTCTGTGATGTCCCGCAATATAATCCGGGCGCGAGCTGGGATTTACACTCCTCTCACTGTACTGATCGGGAAGGGGCTTCCCCCCGGCCATTGTGATAGCTCTTACTGAAAACTGATTTTTATACAGCGATTTTTTTGGGGTTTCTCACTTTTCA
>JAODAL010008283.1:0-118943 GCA_025379985.1 Phyllomedusa bahiana | reverse complement strand
CTCTAAAAGAAATTTAAAATAGGGCTTACCACAATTCAGTGCTGCCCTTCAGGCAAGTGGATGCCGTCAAGATGCTTTAGGTGTCTGTGGGTGTTCTGCCTCAAATCTGATGAAATCACTGAAACCAATGGGAAGAGAGAGTGGAGACCCTAAAATCTCACCCTGTACTTCCCTTAGCGGAGTAACCGCCCTGGAAAGGGCAACCCCACAAATAAGTCCGATAATAACCTAAGTAGCAATGAGAAAATGTGACAACTAACGCCGTACATGAAGCACAGTTGGCGGAGAACTCTATAGAGGAATCCATCAGAGCCACTGGAACTCATTGTCTAGTTAGGGCAATAGAGTAGTCCTGAGTTGGGTTCTACTCATTCCGAGTAGAGAGATCTGCAGGCGATTTCTGAACAATGGTGTCCAGAAGGTCAATATAATCTGCCCAGCATCCCCATCACTAATTAACCCCCCCTGACGGAGGTCTTTAATAATATGGCACTAAATTTTTTTGCTCTTTGCCTTCTGAAAAGCCATAACTTTTTTTTTTTCCCCCTACATAGACATTGAGGGCTTTTATTTGCGGGACAAGTTGTCTTCCTAGTGGTGTTATTTATATTACTATAGTGTATACTTGGGAATGGCAAAAAAATTCTAAGTGGGGCAAAATGTGAAAAAAAAACGTACTTGCGCCATGTTTACAGGAGGTTTGTTACGCATCCGGCAATACCAAACATGTAGGGTTTCCGTTATGTTTTGGTACAGTAAAAAAATTCCAAACATTTTTATTCTTTAAATTTGCGCTGCGGCCCCATTTTGTGCGACCAATAACTTTTTTGTACTAACACCTACGGACGTAAGTGAGGGCAGATGTGTACTTTTTAATGCTAGCACTTTGAAATGGATGCAACTTTTTTTTATTATTTTTATACCAATTTTTATGTGACGTGAAATTACCAAAAAAAACAATTTTGGAGTTTGGAATTTTTTTCTTCTACAGTGTTCAGCGTACGGGATAAATTATATTATATTTTTATAGAGCGGACTTTTTCAGATGCGGCGATACCAAATATGTGTAACTTTTTTATTTTATTGTTTTTATTTGTAAAATAGGGAAAGGGGGGATGATTTGAACTTTTAATACTTTTTTTTGGACTTTAAAACGTTATTTATTTTTTTTACGTTAAACTTTAGTCCCCTATGGTTTCTTGACCACTACGGAGTGCGATCGTTAATACAGCCTAATGCATTGCATAGGCAATGCATTACGGTGTACAAAGATGGCGGTTTCCCCACTTCCTGTCTGTGGACGGAAGTGGGGCAAACAGAAACATGGCAGCGATCAGAGCCTTCACAAGGCTCTGTGCTGCCATGTTAGCCCGTCGGGATTCAGCGATCTTATCGCTGATGTCCCGATCGGGCTGAAAAACGGTGCGCGGCAATGCTTTTTCAGTCATTCAGATGCCGCGGCCATCTTTGCCGCGGCACCTGATGGGTTAAACAGCGCAGGCAATTAGCCGCTAACACCCGGCAGCTGCGAAGCGGGATCGCGCCGCGATCCAGTTTCAAAGCCGCTTACCGGCGCTTTGACGTACTCATAGGTCGGTAAGGGGTTAAAGGGGTTTTTTCATGACATAGATTCATTTTACCGCAGTCCTGTTTTCTCTGTCTCATTTTTTTAATTTTGGGGCATGTTTACTGTCTTTGCTGGTCGGCAGTGATGAGCTGCTGAGGACAACTGGTCTGTAGCTATAGCGACCAGCAATGGCATCCTATCAGGAGACATCAAACAGGTCTGTAGCTGTCGCAACCACCGCTGGCAGCCTAGCAGGAGAGATCAAACAGGTCTGTAGCTATAGTGACCAGCACTGGCAGCCTATCAGGAGAGATCCAACAGGTCTGTAGCTATAGCAACCAGTGCTGGCAGCCTAACAGGAGAGATCAAACAGGTTTGTAGCTATAGTGACCAGCGCTGGCAGCTTATCAGGAGAGATCCAACAGGTCTGTAGATATAGCAACCACCACTTGTAGCCTAACAGGAGAGATCAAACAGGTTTGTAGCTATAGTGACCCCGTGCTGGCAGCCTATCCGGAGAGATCCAACAGGTCTGTAGCTATAACAACCAGTGCTGGCAGCCTATCAGGAGAGCTTGAACAGGTCTGTAGCTATAGCGACTTGAGGAGCTGATGTAGCCCATACAAGAGGGGATTTCTCAGAATAGGTAGGACACTATTGATGGACACATATTGCAAAGTGACTTGTTTTTTTTGCAAGATCTTTAACATAAAAAGCAGCAATCCTTGTAGTGAGACAACCCCTTTAAGGGATGTTATAAAGGGATTGTCCAGAAATAAAATTAAAAAGAATTAAATAATATCTGGCCCATAGCTGGACATTTGTGTTACAAGAAGCGCCATCTTTGTACAAGTTTCATTTGAGTCACCTAGTGGTCAAGTATCCTACGGGGACAAGAAGTGGAATTGTAAAATGAAAAAGTTTAAAAAATAATTAAATGTTCAAAACCCCCTTTTGTAATTTAAAAAAAAAAAAAATAGTTTATATATGACTGGTATCGACGTGTCCGTAAGAGTCCAATCTACGAAAAATAACATTGTAGAAGATAAAAAGTTCCAAAAACCAAAATTGTTGGTTTTTCAATCATTTCATATCCCCAAACAATTGGAAAAAAGTGATCAAAAGTCGCATGTATACCACAATGGGAGTAAAAAGTGCACTTCAATCCGCAAAAACCATCCCCCCCCCCACTCAGGTCCTAAGGTGGGAAAACATAACAGCTTGTGGCGCAGAAATAAGAAAGAAATAATGTTCTCTTTTTTTAGTTCTAAAACACAACGAAAACCAGACATATATGGTATCGCCAGAAACGTATCATCGTGCAGAATACAGATAACACATCGTTTATACTGAAGAGTGAACTTTATAAAAACAAAACTCCCGCAAACATGGCGCAAGTAGTTTTTTTTCAAATTTCACCCCACTTAGAATTTTTTTTTTTCAGATTCCCAGTACATTACATGAGGCGTTCATAGCACCATTAAAAACCAAACTATCATATGTCTATGTAGATGGAAAATAAAAAATAAAAAATTTGAATCATTTTTATGCAGAATTTACATACCGCTGCTCCACTTTTCAGCTCCCTTCCCATCTCTCCAGCATGTGGTCAGTCAGCCATCCTGTGCCCTCAGGCCAAGCCATGCAGCAACTCATAAGTTCAATGGATTGTTGTGTGGCCCAGCCACATGGCAGTTGCTATATGATGAGAGACTCTGGGGGACAGTGACACGGGTCAGGATGGCTGACTGACCACATGCAGATGTTACATGGCAGTAATGTACTGTCCCCCACCCAGATAGTCATGTAGATCGATGTGCTAAAACAAAAAATAGGGACAGAAGCGCATTCTGTGCAATAAATTTATAAGACTTATGTAACTGCAGTATAGTCATTGCTTACCTGAGCTGGTTGTACAGAATGGTACAACACATGAGAACATGTATTCACAAAGTTCCCACCACGGTAGCAGCCAACGAATACTTCTGCACGGGGATCCTTTGCACACACACACTGGTCCACGGAGAGCGTGTATCGAGAAAGTTATGAAGAGAATAGTAGCGCTTGTGATGTAATATTCTAATCACATATGACACTTGGGCAAAACCACGATTAGAAGTGTCATATTTTATTAAATATACAACTAAAACAACGCGTTTCGTGAGCAAGTATGAGCCCGCTTCATCAGGTGATAGAAAAGCCCGTGCACATGTTTCAATTTAAAAGAACCGCAGACTCCGCAACTCTAAAAAGTGTTTATAATCAAGTATCTATCTATTTACAAGAGATAGTCTTTGCAGAAAATAGGACCGTGGCGCTCCTGAGATTAATTACTTCCAAACACTCCGAGAAGATATTCAAAAGTGTTCCGTTTATTTATAAAACCGAGATCGCTTACATCACCACTGGTATAAAACAACACTATAAACTAACGCGTGTCGCGCTATAATTCAGAGCTACATCAGAGGCATAACATAGATTTAAAACTGCCAACATTTATAATGATTAGTCAAGAAAATTTGGATCTTACGATGTAATACTTGCACCGAGTGCTCACTCTTCTGGCGCTAAACATAGTTCATTGGAGGTATTATCTGTCTATCAAAACTTTTCCTGACTTCTTGTGAATGTATCGGCGATATATTTTGCCTCTTATTTAATTTCTTGTATGGCCCTTGTTGTATGTTACAATATATCGGAGTCGTGTCTCCGATTGTATCTTTTCTCGGTTATATGTTTATAATCACTGTTTAAACATTATATGTAAAACTATGTTACGATTTGCCTAGTGTCAGTACTTTGTGTTTATAAAACTTTGCAGTAGCAGTGATTCCCTCACCGTTATTGCTAACATAAAATAAGATAGAATAAAAGGTCTAATATTTAAGACCTCCTCAGATCGTATTTGATTAAGGAGAACACTCAGGGCATGACTCCACGGCACAGGTTTTCGGCCGGTTGTTAAGACGGATTGCGGTTTTTCAGACCGCCTGAAAAAACCGGCCGAAAATGAGCACAATTGTGCTCTATGGAAAACCCGTGCAGCAGTCCCCACTGCACGGGTTTTCCGTCGGGTGGTTTTGCCCGGCTTCCGAGGGCCCAAACATTGATCAAGCACCATCTTCCTCCAGTTTTTGGACGGAATCTGTGCTTTTCAATGGGAGGGGGGAGGGATCTTCTCCGCTCACCGCGGCCGTGTGGACGGGCGCAAAACAGGACAAATACCGGCCGGCAAACCGGCTGGTATTTGTCCTATGCTGTGGGGATGCGCCCTCATTGTTCTAAGTATATCTTAAAAAATTCGTAGTTTATTTTTATTCTACCTATTGTCTTCAATGTAAACTATTTAATTTGTTGAAAATGTTCCTCTTACATAACTTACAAAATGGAATCTGGTGATTTACCCCGCTGATAGCATTCTCCATTGTCAGAAGATTATATTCTAATTCCCAAAGGTGATATTTTATTAATGTATATATTTGACTGTCATATATTTCAAACTTATAATAGATCTATGGAACCTTGTTGGACTTAATGTGACTGATATTATTATCTTTTTCTCTATGATAACTTAATAAGTTTCATAACTGTACACTGCGATCAAAACTACTTTCTCTGTAATACTGATTAATGTATAAGTTCCACTAGATCATTCAGTCCATCAGGATAAATTGTCTTGAGACGATACATCCAGAATAGTTCTCTTTTCTGGAGTTGTTGGAATTTGTCAGGGTTTTCAACATCTATTCTATGTACTGGAATAATTTTCAAATCTGCAAAATTTTGTTTATGGTGTTCCTTGATATGTCGTGCTACTCCTTGTTGTGTCTCCTTTTTTAACACTTGATCTATGTCCATTTAAGCGAGCTCTAAGAGGACATATAGTGCGACCGACATACTGAATATCGCAGGTGCATTGAATGACAAATGACAAATTGGGTTTTACAATGCAAAGAATATTTGATGGGAAAAGTTTCTTTAGTTGTAGTAGACATAATACATTGTGTTGTTACTATGCTTTTACAACCCAAGGTGTTGCATGGAAAACTATTTCTGGAGCGTGATAACATAACAAGTTATAGTGACTAGGATTCTGGAGAAGAGTCGCTGATCTGGGATTTATAGATTGCAAGATGGAGTGAGGAAGGAATTTTTTCCCTAAATAGACAATTGGCTTTACTCATGGGGTTTTTTCCTTCCTCTGACAACACTTAAGTCATGTCCCCACTGCACGGGTTTTCGGCCGGTTTTTCAGCCGGGTTTTTTGGGGTTTTTTCAGACGCCTGAAAAACCGGCCGAAAATGAGCACAATGGTGCTCTATGGAAAACCCTGCAGCAGTCACCATTTTCACGGTTTTCCGCCCGACTGTTTTGTCACTGGCGGCAAAAACATTGAACATGCACAATCTTCGTCCGGTTTCCGGACGGAAAACTGTGCTGTTCAATGGGAGGGGGAAGGGCTGTTCTCCGCTCATCCCCGGAAAAACCGTCCCCCCCCCCCCCCCACCCGCGGCCGTGTGGACGGCCGCAAAACAGGACAAATACCGGCCGGCATTTGTCCTGTGACGTGTGAACGGCCCCTAACACTTTAGCAACACTTTAACAAATGGGCTGAACTGGATGGACGTATGTCTTTTTTCGGCCTGACAAACTATGTACCAACTTTCTGGGTTGTAACATCAATGTCCCCTTGTTTTGTTTTTTATTAGACTAGGAGCTAAAATTCCTTTCAAATTTGGAGCTCTTCTATAAACCAGATTCGGTTTGTTCGGAACCACTTTGCCCAAAAAGGGATCTTGTTTTAATAGATACCAGTGTTGCTGTACAATTTCTCAAATTTTTTTGTGTGATGTATTAAATTGTGTAATTAATGCATGTTTTGTATGTGAAGAATCTTTCAAGTTCTTTCTTTTTCTTTTTTTTCCAAACATTCTTTTTGTTGTAAAGATTTTGTTTTAGTTAATGCGTCCTCAAGTAGTTTGGGATATTTTTTTATCACGAAATCTTTTTTCAAGCACTTTAACTTGTTTTTGAACGTGTGATCATCCGAACAATTTTTCTGCAACCTTCTGAACTGCCCATACGGTATGTTCAGGAGCCAGGGTTTGTAATGAGCACTGGTGTAGTTAATGTAGCTATTGGTGTCCATGGGCTTGAAATGGTTTGAAGTGATAAATTTCTCATTATTGTATGAGACCAAAAGATCTAAGAATTCTATTTGTTGAGAATCTGAGTGTTACGTGAAAGAAGTCCCAAATTTATTGTTATTGTGTCAAGAATTCTGATATCACTTGTTGAGGTCCCTGCCAAATAATAAATAAAACATCAATAAACCTTTTATAAAGTAGAACATGTTTAAAGTTTTGATAAGTATATATATATTTGGTTTCAAATACCCCCCATGAACAAATTAGCATAAGATGGAGCTACTTTCGTGCCCATTGCAGTACCCTTCACTTGGCAGTAGGTGGTGCCATTGTATTGGAAAAAATTGTTCTAGAGGATAAACTTTAGACTTTTTAATAAAAAATTCCTTATTTGTTTCTGAAAGGGATATGTCCTGATCCAAATAGTATTTAATGCACTCAATTCCCAAGTCATGACCTATATTAGTGTACAAAGAAGACACATCTAGTGTCAAAAAAGTACAATCACTATCAGTTTTTAAATTTCGATGAGATAAGGTGTCCTGAATCTTTTAGATGACTAGATAGATTTGTTATGTATTGCTGAAGGTGAAGGTCCAAAAAATGTGATAGGTTACTTGTTGAAGAGTTTATTCCCGATATTATCGGGCGTCCTGGGAGGGCAGTCATACTTTTGTGTACTTTTGGTAAGTAGTAAAAAAATTGTATATTGGGTTCTTTAATGAATATAGCTTGTTTGGTTTTAGTGTCTATCAAACCTTGTGAAACTGCTTTCTGTAGAATATCATAAAGCTCTTTCTGTATTTGTGGAAAAGGATCATTTTCCCAAAAAAATTTTTGAATAAGATTTATCTGAGAGAATTTTAAGATGATTTTTTAAAGTTTCGTTATGGTAATCCCAGTTTTTAAAGTGGGGGACTAAAACCAAACCCCCCCTTTATCTGCAGGTCGGTAACAATTTCTTCATTTTTTTTTGAGTTCCTAAAATTCGTTTCGCCGATTTTCGCCAAATTTTTTCCGGAAAAAATTATTTTTTTAAACCCGAATTTATTCAGGGCGAACCGCCTTAAAAAAACGTTTATTTCCGGGAAAGCAAAGGGCCTGTAGAGTTTGTAGAACTTTGGGGCCATGTTTAAAATTTATGCAAGGGAGTTTGTTTTTGGTCTTCATACATGTTTTTTTTTTAAAATACCGCACATAAACTGCCCCCGGGCTTTTAAGGCCATGTTCACAGGGTTTAAAAAATGGCACGAAAATTACGCCCCTAAATACCCTAAAATAATGGTCAGGGGAAAATTAAATTTTGTTTGCAATAAAAAAATCCCGCTCCTTGTTCACACAGGCGAAATTTACTTTCCCGTAATTACGCGCTTTTTTCACAGCGTGATTACCCCCCGAAAATTAATTTCCCCTTTTAAATTTAAATAGGGGGGCCCTATTTGCGAGGGAATTACCCCTTCTATCCCCATAGAAAATAATGGGGAACGTTTTTTTACGTCATGAAAAAAAAATTTGCCACACTTTTTTACACGTTTTCGAAAGCGAATTTTACGCCGCGAATCTTTCAAAAAGGGCCCAAATATATTTCCCAACAGTTCTAGCCAAGACTGCCCTGGTTTTGTCCTTTTTTTGGGGGGGGATTATTTTTTGAATCGATTTTTGCAGATAATTTTTTTCTTTAAGTTTTGACTTTTCCCAAATCAAAAGGATGTCTAAAACCAAACCTTTCAGGGAATGGCTCCATACCAGCGCAGGGCGGCTAAAATGGGGGGTGTCCTCAAAATGGGAGGTATGTATAATGCAGGGGTTATTTTTCACATGGCAAAAAATGAAAGGTGTACAGTACCCCCCCAAATTTAAATAACCCTTGTTGAGGCTTTTGTGCAGGGGGGGGGAAGGGGGCTATTTCGGGGCAGCACCCAAACATTTCATGCTATTTTTGTAATGTGTTTACTGAATTTATTTTGTAGGGGAAAAATGTTTTTAGGAGCAGATTTCATGTTAATAAATTTTTTAGTAAGTGAAAATGTCTCAAACTGGATTAAAAAAAAGTGTTAGGAAATTTTTTAAAAATTTAATGAATTAAATCTTAACTGAAAGGGTTTTGGGTGCTTGTTAAGTATTGAAAATTTAAATTTACTTTTGGTTTTAGTGGGAAATTTTGGAAAAAAATTTTTTTAATACGGGTCCCTCTGCCCTTTTGCTTTTTTTTGCCATTGTAAATAAATTTTTTGTAAGTAACAAGCACATTGGCCCTCAAATGTTTTATGTGCAGTAATTTTGTTCTATATTTTTTATGTGAAAATGCAAAAAATTTTTTAAGAAACCCGGGCAAAATAAATTGCATTCCCCTGCAGTTGAATTTCTATATATGCTTTTTCCCTGCGGGTTTTAGGGGCAAAAAATCTTTGAAAATTTTTTAAAAAAAAATTTGTAAAAAAAAATATACTGCAGAAATGTTTTTTAAATTTGTAAGTTGATTTATATTTTTTTTTTTTGGGTTTTAGGGTAATTGCAAATAATTTTTTAAAACATATTTGCTTTGCACCACATACAAAACTTGGTTAGTTGCTGGGGGTTTTGATTCCACGGCGAAATTCAGGTCCGTGTGAAAATAGGGTTAAATTTAAAGTACATGCATATTTCCATATGCTATAAAACATAAACAACAACATATTTTCCCTCACGGCCAAAAGAAACCTTTTAAAAAAACCAGACCCACACACAAGTAAAATTTTTTACCTATGTGTAGTTACTGGGGAAGCATTTTTTTTAAAAAACCCAAACTTTTAAAAAAATTTAATTGTTTTTTATTGTTTTCAAAATTAAACATTAAATTGAATCCATGTTTTAAAATGGTGGTCTAGGGAAAAGTAATTTTAAAAAAATTTTTCTGTTTTTATTTTTCCCACCGCCCCAAGCTCGCCCAGCCCAGGGGTTTAAGAAAAGAAAAAGGGGAAACAGCCCGGTTTCCACCGTGACGGGGCGGGGGAAGAAGTCTCCCCGGTTTACTGTCCCCCGGGGATGGGACGGATATAGCAGGACCTGAAGGGGGGAAATCGTAATTTAAAATAAACTTTTTTTTTTTTTTCCAATTGTATTTTTCATACCTGTATTTTTATGGTTATACTGAAATTCACCCCGCAAAAAACGGAAAAACCTGTTCAAGGGAACTTTCACAGGGGGACCATAAGCCCTTTCAAAACCCCTTTTTTTGAAAATGTTTTTTTGGGGTTTTTTCTGTCTGAACAGAATTCAAAATGAAACCCTTTAAAATTTTTTGAAATTGTGTTTTCAAACATACATTGCTGTACACAGGGACTGTTCCCCCTTAATTTTTTCCCATTGCACTTGGCTGGTCAGGATTTTTGGATCCGCTTTTAAGTTTGGGGAAATCAAAAAGGGGCTTTGGGTCCAGTACTGGGGCAAGAAAGCTTTGGTTTTCAGTTGTTAAAACGATAATGCATTTTTGTAACACAGAACGAAATGTTTAAACGGGCCTAAATCTTTTTCAAGGGAACCAAAAAGATATTCCCAAAAATTTAAATTTTCACAAGGGAAAAAAAGATTCTGTTTTAAAAAACCCTACAAAAAAAAGAGATAACCCAATGCATTTTTTTTTAAAATATATTTTTTTTTCCCAGACCGGGAAACGGGGAATCTTTTGGAATCGGTGCGGGCCCTTTTTGGGTCCGCGGTGAAGAAGGAGGCACCCAGGGGAACCCCTCCCCCCCCCCAAAGGGGACATCCGTACCGTGGCGGAAGAGCCCATTTTTCCTTCTGCCACAACGCCAGCCCCGGAAAGTAATTTTTTTTTTTTTCCCGGTTTTTTTTTACCTGATTTTGATTTTCTTTCAGATTCGGTTTAATGTCTTCCAATTACACGGTGTGGAAACCATGTTATCATCTTTAAATAAAAGGTCCAAAAACCTTTTTAAAATTTTGTAGGCATAATCTTTTTTAAAAAAAGATTTTAGTTTGGCTTTGAAAAATGAGGGAAAGTATAATTTTACTGAAATGTAAACCGTTTAAAAATTTGGACGGAGTACACTGCTTTTTTCTTTGCGTCTTTTTTTTGTGAAGCAAGCTTTTCCCCCCAACTTATTTTGTTTTTGACCAATTTTAAAAATTTTTTTTGTTTTGGATGACCTTCGGGAAAATCCGGACAAAAATAAGCAAAAAATGCCACGGTATGGAAAATAATTGCTAAAAAACTTTTTTTTTCCTTTTTAAATTTCAGAAAAATGGGGGAAACCCCTTTCCCCGCCGGAGAAAACCCGGGCGGCGGGGGGGGGGGGGTTCCACAGAAGAGGAACATGAGCTGGGGGAGAGGGACCCGGCCCCTTTCCAGCCAGCCACCGGCCCTACGAGGGGAGGAGCACCATCCGGGGGGAATCACCAGGGGGGGCACCGAAAACCGATACCCGGTGTCTTGGGGGGGAGTGGCCCCTACCACACAGCTTTCTCTACCAACATCTGAAGTGTCAGCTGTGGGGCCCCTGTCCCCCCCTCCGGGGCCCCCCCCCCAACCATAAGGGGGCCCGCCACTCCCCCCAAACCCCCACCCCTTTTTCCACGCCAAGGGCCCCGGTCGGGGGTCGGAGGCGGGTAAACCCCCTCTAAATAGGGAAATGCCTTTTGAACTTTCCAGCCCAGCTTATTTCCCTAGCAAGCGGGTTTGGTGGGGCTTACTACATCAGAACTCCTTTTTTTGCGAGTCAGAACCCGCCGCCTTCTGCCTCCCAGGAGTTACCCAGATCAATGATAGAAACCTTTTCATACCTGGGTGCTCTTTGTCCGGCCGCCCCTTTTGCCCGATATGGGGGGCATGTACAACTTCCCGCGCTGGTATTGCGGGCTCCGTGATCAGCCTCCCCCACTTAGGCATCTGCCTGCCCCCCCAATGTCCGTATTCCGTACCGGCCCACCCCATTTTTAGTTTAACCCCCCCACCTCCCTCCACCGCCAGTTCCCCCCACCCATCCTCCTTTTCCCCCCCCCACTCTGGGCCATAACCAACAAGATCCGATAGACCTACCCTGCATCCCCAGCCCAGCAAGGGGGGGGTTTTCTTCAGGGTCTGCAGACCCCACCCCCCCCCTAAATCCGACCCCCTTTCCCCACCTGTTTATTTTTAAATTTTTTATTTTTTGGGGTTTTTTTTTCCCCGGGGCGGAGTTTCGACCTGTTTTTATATATTTTTTTTTATTTTGGGTTTTAAAATTTGGGGGAAATTTTTTAATGGGGGGGGTTTGGGGAAAGGGGGGATTTTTTTTTAAAAATAAAAGGGAAAATTTTTTTATATCTTAAAAATGTTGTGTTTTTTAAATATATGTTAAAAAATTTTTTTTTTTTGTTTTTTTTTTTTTTTTTTTTTAGCAGCTTGAATTAAAATTGGTTTTTGCAAGTTAAAATTTTTTTTCTGTATTTTAAAATTTTACAATCTTTTTTACTTTTTAAAAGTTTTTTAAAATTTCTTGAAATATTAAGTATTTGCATAACCAAATTTAATTCCAAGGTTTAAAATTTCTGGGGTTTCCCATGGCGACCGTCCAGAGCTTCTTTTCCATTCAGGGAAATTCCCCAAAAGGGGAAAAAAACTCTGAGCGGTTTGCCAAGGGCCTCCCCCAAAAGAAAATCCAAAAACAATCAGTAAACTACAACAAAATATCATTATAAAATGAAAAACCAAACAAAAATTTTTAAAACCCCCATAACGCATTTTTTTTTAGTTAAAAAAAAATTTTTTTTTTTTAAAAGCATTACTGGGAAAAATTTAAGTACACTGGGACAACCAGCCCAAAAAAGCAAAAATTTCCCGGTTCTGTGGGAGCGAAACCCGAAAATCCCCCTTTTGGAGAAGGCACAACACCGGAGTTGCAGAAAAAAACGTGCCCGCAGGGAAACCCGAGGTCCAGTTTTTGGAGAAGGCAGCCCCTGGAGTAAAAAGGGGGATTCACAAGCGTTCCCCGAAATTCCCTTTTTCCGGGGGAGATCCATCCCTCCCAAAGGGAAAGGGGTGTGGGTTACAGGGGGTCAAATTGGGGGTGGCCAAAGCTACCTTCGGGGACATGAAGTAGCTCGCGAAGGTTTTTTTTTCCCCCCAACCACTTTCAACCCCCGGGGTGGAAGGGCGGGGCCCAAAAACCCCAGGAGGGTGGGGTTTTCAACCAAAGCTGCCTGGGTCTCTTCCCCCTCTGTCGGGAACCCTCTAGGGGCCCGAACAAATTTTTGGGGGAAAAACGGCACTTTGATGCTCCATCCCCGTGTGCTCAAACCATCCTAATTTTCATTTGGGGAAGAAAACCCCCCACTTCTCGCCAGATCCCAAAGGGTGCATTCCACCACCGGCTGCCCGCTCAGCCTGGAGTTTTAAAAACTCTCTTTCCTTTCATCCCGTCCCCTTCGTGGGGAGGGCCGCAGCAGGTTGGGCCAAAAAAATGGGAAGGCCCATCACCCACCAGCACGAAGGGACTGGATGGGTGGGAAACCCGGGAAAGGGGTTGGGGGGGGGGAAGAGTCTGTTGGTCCCCGCAGCCCCTTGCCCCCCAAGCTTTCCGGGGTTCATCAGCGCCCGGGGGTCCCCATAACTTCCCTAGGCGCCACTTCAATAGCAACAAACCTACAAATGTGCATCAGCCACCGCCCTCAGGACCACAGAAAAGTTTCTTTTTATAATTAATTTCATGGATCCTGATCGCGGTTGGGTTTCTGCAACGTATTGTGCTTACCGGGCGACGCGCCATGCAATTGGGGGAAATTTGGGTCCCCAGATTTAAAGCCGCTGCACCTGCAACCAAAAAAAACCCGGGGGCGGGGTGGGGAACGTGATTGGGGGTTTTCAAGTTTCTGCCAGATCAAGTGGGGATGTACACCCCCCACCAATTTGGGTATATTTTATTTACCCCAAACCCCAAATTTTGGGGGTGCAGGGGGTGAAAAACCCTCCCCAGTTGCAAAAAAATTTTGTAAAAAAAAAAAAAAAAAAAAAAAGGAAATTTTGGGAAAATTTTTTTTTGTGCTGAGGATTTGCAAAAGCGTGTTTTATTTTTTTTTTTTTGGGCTTGGGTGCGTAAAAAAAAAATCAATTTCAAAAAAAAATGTTTTAATAAATTTCTTAAACCGCAAAAGTAATCAGCAGTCCCTTCCGTTGGGAGAGATGGATGTCCTAAAGTTGGTTTTCCTCCCTTTTTAGTGTTTTAAACCCAAAAATTTTTCCCAAAAAAAGGTCAAAGGCCTCCGGGGGCATTCTTGTGAACTCCCAAAAAACTTTTTGGGAAGCTTGGGGGGGAAAAAAACAATTTAATTTTTAAGTTTTTCCCTAGCATAAAAAAAAAAAAAAGCAATATTTTTAAAAAATTACCTTTTTTATTAAACCACCCCAAAAAAAAAACAATACATTTTTAAGGGAGTTAAATTTTAAGTGGAAAGTGAAAAAATTTTTTTACCTCCCGAAAAATTTCCCCTACAGCGACCGATGTGGGGCCCCCCTGGTTTTTAAAACTTTTAAAGGGGGGCACCCAAATTTCCCCCTTCCTTTCGTCGTTCAATTTATGCCTAAGCAAAAACAAGAAAAATGAAGATTAGGGAAACACATTTTTTTTCATTTTTTATCTTTTTAAAATTTTTAAACCATAATAAATTTTTTTTCCCTTGCAATTTCAACAAATTTCATAAAAGTCTATTAAAAACAAACCTGGCAAAAAGTAAAAAATGACAAATTAAAAAAAGGCTCGCCCCAAAACAAAAAAATTGCATGTTAAAATTTTTCGAAAAAATGCCTAAATCCCAAAGGAAAAAATCAAAACCCCATTTTTTAATCAAAGTCATAAAAAAACAAAAATTTAAAAAAATCTGTTCATAGCCAAATTTCCCCATGACAATCTTCCCCCCCAGCACACAAACAATTTCAATTCAAAAGTTTCAAACAATACTGGCCCAAAAAAATTGGGTAACAATGTAATTTTAATACCTATGTCAAAAAGGGTAAACAAAAACACAATAATTATACAAATTTGGAAATAGCGAAAAAAGCCAAAAAACCCACAAAAAAATTTTTAAAATCTATAGCCGAACAAACGTACATGCATTTTCCCATGTAAGACCCAAAAACCATTAAATCACTGTACTAAATGAACTAGCTAATCCAAATTCCCCAAAAGAACACCCCTAACTTTTTAAAGCATTACAGGTAAATACAAAATGCAATCAAATTATTCAAAAGACATTGCTACAAGCATTCCCAACCATAGATCTATAAACAATCATTTATTAACCCAAAGTACAAAACTAAAAAACAAATGAAATCCTTTAAACCCGTACACAATCAGTTTTAAAACAACACTATTCAATAATTTCTCCTAACCATTTTCCTAAACATTGAAGGGGCAAAAAAAGTCCCCCAAAAAAAAAATTTTGGGAAAGCAAAAATGGGGCTTATTCAAAAAGATGTGTGAATACAGCATTTATTCTTAACAAAAAAAAAACAAAACTTACAAGGTGTGATTACAGAGCGCACTTCCGCATATTTTTTGTGTATACCAAATGTCAATAAGAAATCAATATTCAATAACTAGGCAATACAATCTAGCGAATTAAATCCAAAAGAACTGCATAAAAAAATAATGTAAAATGCAATAGTGCAAAAACAAAAACTGGGAAAGCACAAAAGCATATCACAAAAATTTTCCTATCTAACAAACAAAAACCATTCAATAATCACTGTACAAAAAAACTAAACTAAACCCCTTCCAAATGAAAAAACATAATTTTTTAAATCAGGCAAAAAACAAAATGCAATCCAATTATTCAAAAACATTGCTACAAAGCATTTTTAAACCCAAAAATTTTAAAACCAATTTAAAAACGGCCCGTAACAAAACAGTTTTTAAAATCAACACTATTCACCCAAATTTTTCCCCCCCCATTTTCAACACAATTTAAGAGCAAAAGGGCTTTCAAAAATTTAAAAAAAACACAGTGTCTTGTGAAGTTTTAAAAGTATCTCCCCAAAATGCTGTGTGAATAAATCATCTCGGCTTTTAAAAGAAAAAATAAAAATTGCTCAGTGAAAATTCCCTGAGCGCATTTTTGGGAATATTTTATAGTTCAAGTTGCATGAAATGCGCACAGCAATTATGATAATTCATAACTTTGATACAGAGCAAGAATTATATCCATATCAATGAACAATACACATAAAACACAAAGGGACTTATAAGTTACAGGCTTTCACACAACAGCACACCCAATAAACTATCTGGTGATAGAAGTATACATGAATCGGTATATTTCTGCCACCATATTTTGTACAAGTATATGTACAATGTATTAATTATACATTACATCTGTTCATGTTGTCAAAGGTTTTGATCCAGGGGAAAGGAAAAAAACCCCCAATGAGGTGGGAGCCTGACCCCAATCGGGCAATCAGAAAAATCCTGGATCAATCCCTTCCTGATCCTAGTCACTATAACTTGTTATTTTTTCCTCCAAAAATGCATCAAACCCCTTTTTGAACTGGGGTTATTGAATTCACCATGACAAGTCCCTTGGGCAGAAATTCCATAGCTCACTGCTTTACAGAAAGAATCCCTTTCTATGTTTATGTAGAAACTTTTGTTCCTCAAACTAAAAGGATGCCCCCCTTGTTCTAGATACAGCCCCCGTGTATAAATAAATTTGGAAGAGATTCTATATTTACCTTTGATGTATTTAAACTATTTATTATGCCCCCGAAGCCCTCTTTTCTCTAAAAAAAACCCTAAACTTGCTATCTTTTGGGACTGTATCCCCCCATCCTTTTTTTATTTTTGTTACCCGCCTTTGTACCGTTCAAGCTCTACAATGTCTTTCCTGTGCATGGTGCCCAAAAAATTACACAATATTCCATTTGGTCTAACCAGTGACTTTTATAAGGGGAGAATATGTTTCATCATGTGCATCTATGCCCCTTTTTTTTGAACCCCATGCCTATTTGCCCTTTTGGTGCGTGCCCCGACATGGGTGCTACAATTAATTTACTGTCCCCAGGATTCCCAAATCTTCTCCATGCACTTTTACCCCGTGTTTTTCCCTTTTAAAATTAATCATTAATGGATTTTCTTCCCATGGCATAAACGCATTTATCAGTGTTTTAAAACCCCTCTGATTTTCCCTGCCCAGGCCTCCTACTTATCCAGATCCCTTTGTAATAACTTATTATCCTTCTATTGTGTGATTACTTTACAGAGCTTAGTATTCGTCTGCTAAACGATCTATATTTACTGTGTATTCACTGTGTAAGATCATTAACCCCTTCTCGACATAAGGGCGTATGCATACGACCTAGCGTGATGTGACTTCCCGCAAATGGATGTTTGCTTAAGCCCTGGCGTTCTCGCGGGCTTGCGGGCGAGCCGCGCGCGATCGCGGGCATGGAACCAGCGGTAGAATTACCGCTGAATTATGTCCCAAATCACCCCCGGCCGGAGTTGAGCTTCCGCCGCGGGTGAAAACGCAAATTCATTACGCCGCCTGTCATGGCCGCGATATTTGATGCCGCAGGCAGGAGGAGTGAGATCCCTCTGACTACGATCGGCGACAGGCAGCCGGCACAGATGCCGCGATCGGCCCTGTTCCTACAGACTCCCCGGATGCTGTCTGAATGCATAACGGTAGTTCTGGTGAATTCACCATGCCCACAATGCATTGTGGGCACATGGTGTCATGTCACTAGATTGCCATGGCGGGGACTATGCACGCTAGTAAACGCTGTGCTCACAGGAATCGCCTCTCTTCACAACAAGCAATCTAATGATTGCTTTTCCCAGTGGGGATTGCAGTATACAATCCTCACTGGGGAAATTAAAAAAATGTGGGAAAAAGTAAAAAAAACAAAAAGAAAACACAAACAACAAATAAAATTAAAAAACACATAACACTGCCCTTTCCCTTTACAACGCCAATCGCCCCAAAAAAGATCCAAAAAATAAGATAAAGTACCCATATTTGGTATCGCCGGCTTTGGTCACCGTTGGTAACGATCCACCCTATAAATCTTTCACAGTTAATTAACCGTATGGTGAACGCCGTAAAAAACAAAAAAACAGTCACAGAATTGCGATTTTTGGGCAACCTGCAGCACATTAAATGGCATAAAAAGCGAACAAAAACTCATATAAACGCCAAAGTCATGTGTACAATTAAAAACGTCAGTTCATCCCGCAAAAAAAGTTCTTACACATCTCTGTATACGAAAATAAACAAAGTTAGGGCTCTCAGGAAGACAGCGACTGCATAAAATATTTTTTAACACAATTAAAAGACACATTTTTTTTTTAAGTGCTCCAAATTAAAAAAAAAACTATATAAATAGGGTATCGCCGTAATGTATCGACCCTGAGAGTAAGCTAAACTGGGTCATGGATCTGCACGGTGTGGTCGCACGCGCGCGTCTCTCTCTCGCTAAAAATACTCTCTCTCTCACACTACTAGGATGTGCAGTATTTTCTTACCCTGCCTTCCAACAAAAACGGATTTAAAATGATCAAAAAGTCTGGTCCCCCAAAAATGATACCAATAAAAACGTCAACTATCCGCAAAAAACAAGCCCCTAACACAGCTCAGTACACAGAAAAATAAAAAAAGTTAGGCTCTCAGGACTATGGGATGCAAAAAACGTGTGGGTGTTTTCTTTTTGATCCTAATAGGTTTTTATTGTGTAAAAGCAGATTAAAACATAAAAAAAATACAAATTGGGTATCGCTGTATTCGTATGACTGTGGAGTTATACTTGTATGTCTGCTATATGCACGTGAACCTCTGTTAAAAATAAAAAATAAAAAACACTACCAGGAATGCTGTATTTTGTTCAAAACTGCTCACAAAAACCTTAATAAAAGTGATCCAAAGCGGCATCATGCACCCCCATAATGGTACTAATAAAAACGTCAACTCAATCCACAAAAAACATGCCCATAATCAGCTCGCGTATACAGAAAAACTGAAAAACGTATGGACTGTCAGAACAGGACAACATAAATAACGCAATTTTTTTACGTAGACCTATTTCCATTGTGTAAAAGTAATAAAACATAATAAAAAAACTATATAAAATATATATCATTGCATTGTACGACCCCCATAGTATAAGATATCATATCATTTATACTGCACAGGCGAAACTGTTTGTAAAATTGAAGCCAAAAAAACAATGGCGGAACTGCGTTTTCCCTCTTTTCATATAGCCCAATGCCAAAAAAAAAAAAAATTTGGGAACACCTGTGCACCAAAAATCACTAATACACCCTAGTTGAGATCTATGAGGCGTGCTGATCCAAAAAGGGGTGACTTCTGGAAGGTTTCACTGTTCTGGTATTTTGGGGGCTTTGTAAATGTGACATGGCCCCACCAAAATCGAGTTCACAAAATCACAAGTAAACACTCCCTCCTTTATACGCACTGCCATGCGCCAAACTGCAGTTTTTCACCACATGTAGGGTATTTCCGAACTTGGAAGAAATTGCGTAAGCAAGGTTTTGGGTGTTTTTTTTACAAGGACTGCCTTGTAAAAAATTTATAAATTTTCAGCTAAAAATGCAGTTGTATTGGAAAAAAAATGTTTTTTTTAAATTTTCACAGCTAAACGCTAAAAATTTTTGTGACATTTACCTGTGGGTGTCGATATGCTTAACTACCACCCTGGATATATTCCTTAGGGGTGTAGTTTCTCAATTGGGGTATTTTTAGGGGAGTTTATTAATTTTTAGCACCTTAGGGTTGATCCGCCAAAACTGAATGGCCCCTAAATAAAATCGTAATGAAAATGAGACCCCCGAGGTCCAGTAGGTGCTCCTCCTTTCTGGGGCTGTGGTTGGAGCCAAATAATGCACTAGGGCCCACATATGGGATATCTCTGAAAACGGCAGAATCTGGGGAACAATATTTATTTGCATTTCCTGAGATCACATTTCAGTATTCTTGTGAGTAATGCATAAAAATTGAAAATCTCAAAAAAAGTAAAATTTTTGAAATATCACTTTCCACTTTGCTTTAATTACTGTGAAACTACTAATGGGTTATTAACTTCCTAAATGCAGTTGTGGAATACTTTAAGGGGTTGTAGTTTCTTGATAGAGGTCATTGTATGGGGGGATTCTACATACAGGTCAATCAAAGTCACGTTAGAACTGGACTGGTTCCCTAAAAATCGTATTGCAAATTTTGTGAAAAATTTGAAAATTACTACTAAATTTCTAAGGCCCCCTAATGTCGTAATAGAAAAAAAGACATTTCTTTAAAAATTAGGCCAAACTGCAGCAGGACATATGGTGATGCTGTTATAAAAAAACCTATTTTGAGTGGAATAATATCTGTCTTACATGCAGAAATTTTGAAGTTTAAAATTGGTAAAATTTTTCAATTTTTCACGATTTTTGATATTTTTCACAAAATAAACAAAGCATTTTTTGGACAAAATTTCTTACTATCTAAAAGCGCTCGCAATGTGTCACGAGGAAAAACAATCTCTGATCACATGGGATAGGTTAAAGTGTCAAAAGTTATTCTCACATAAAGTGACACCATGACAGATTTCAAAAATGGGCTCTGTCAGAGAGGCCAAAAATGGATCTGGCAGGTAAGGGGTTAATGAAAATGTTAGAGGATAGGGCCCAATCTGACCCCTTGTGGTACCCCATAGTAAACAAGCGATACAGTACTGAGTATGTACCGTTAATTTACTACCCTTTGGTATTCTATCAGTGAGCCAGTTACTTACCCACTTGCACAAATTTTACCCAGTCAAGCATTCTATTTATTTACCAACCTTTTATGTGGCACCGTATCAAATGCTTTAGATAAAATCTAGTTATATGACATCCAGGTGCCTCACCCCGATCCAAGTCTAGAACTGATTCCTATAGTTGCTTGTTGAGATTTGTCTGACAGGAATGATCCTTCATGAACCCATTGCTGGAACGGCGTTATACATTTATTTTCTGTTGAGATACTCCAGGTTAGGCATCTCTTAGAAAACCCTTTCAAACATTTTACCTACAAAACAGAGGGTTAAGCACTTTACCGGCCTTAGTTTCCTGGATCATTTTTTGACCCCATTTTTGAAATATTGGCACCCACATTTGCTATGGCAATCCTTTGGACATATACCCCCGTTATTTTATTAGACAGTCCATGAATATTATGAATAGGGGCCCTATCTATGAATCACTTAACTCTCTTAGGGAACGAGGGTGTTTTGCCATTGAACTCGGGGATTTGTCTAATTTAATTTACTAAGACGGAGCATGCACTTCTTATGGTTAGACAACAGAAACTTTTAAGTTGGGTTGTACCACACTCTCTGGTCTACAGGAAGCTCATCCTTACTCGGTAAATACGTGGAAGAAGAAATTTTTAATAGGTTTGATTTTTTCTCATCGCCCCCTCTACTCTCTCCCCCTCAGTATTTTTCAAAGGGCCAACATTTTCTGTTTAATCTTTTTTTATACTTTATATAGTTAAAAAAATATTTTGGGTTAGTTTGTACTTTCTATAGCATTATGTCTTCTGTTCCAGCTTTGATTCTTTATTTCATTTACACACTTTATTTTTTTCCCTATAGCTTCTTCAGTGCCTTTCACTTTCTTCTCTGTTTTAGTTAGCGTGAAAAAACGTTTCTTTATATTTTTTATTGCCTCTTTTACATCACCTGTTGATCCAACATTTGGGTTTTTCCTGTTTCTTAATTTTTTTTATTACCATAAGGTATGTTCCTCTCACATGTGGTAGCTAGGATGTTTTTAAAAAAATCCCATTTTTTTAGTTATGCATATTTAAACACATTGTCCCAGTCAATCGGTTTAGGGCCTCCCTAAGCAGAATAAAATTAGCCTTCAAATTTTCAGTGTTTTGTTGGCTCCTTGACAACAAAAATATATGAAGGATAAACGGAAATTTATTATATTATGGTCACTATTCCCTAGGTGCCCACTCAACACTGAACCTTTGTTACTCTGTCAGGTTCTAGTAGTTAATATTAGGTCTAGAAGGGGCCTTTTCTCTAGTCGGTTCCTGCACCATTTGGCAAAGGTAATTATAATTAGTTATTGACAAACAACCTGTTTCCTTTGTATGAGAGGCTAACAAGCTTCAGTTCCCAATTGAGTATGGATAGTTAAAGCTCGCCCATAATATAAACTCATTCTGATTAGCCGCCTCATCTATTTGCCTGAGGAGTACTCTTCCATGTGTTTTTCTGTTTATATTTGGGGGCCTATAGCAGACCCCTATTAGTATTTATAATGTTATTGATACCCCCATGTATATTTACCCATTATGATTCACCTGTTCATTAACCTGTACCTATATCTTCAAGCAGTGTTGGACTTCAGGGACAGGATTTTGACATAGAGACAGGGACACCTCCCCTTTTCCGGTCTTTACGATCCTTTCTAAATTGGACTGTACAACCCTGCAAAGTTACCGCCCAGTCGTAGCTCTCGTTCAGCCATGTCTCAGTTATCCCCACTATAGTCATATTTTTCTTCAGTATTAATACTTCTAGTTCATTAATTTTGTTGGTCAGATCCTGCATTGGTACAGCTGCCAATTATAGATTTTCAGTTTTTATTTCTTTTCTCCCTTATCTTTTTATCTATTGCTACACCCCTCCCTCCACTCCACCACTGTTTCTATTCCTAATTCCCAGCTCTCTTTCTTCACTATCTTGCATGCTATATGTTTGTAGTTGACCCTCCCCCCAAGTCCCTAGTTTAAATATTCCTCCAACTTCCTGGCCATTTTGTCCCCCAATACAGGCTGCACCCTTCCCAATTTAGGTGCAGCCCATCCCTAGCATAGTGTCTGTAGCCAAGAAGAAGTCAGCCCCAGTTCTCCCAAAAACCCAAATCCCTTCTTTCCTACACCAATTTTTGAGCCCCTTATTCACTTCTTAATCTCCCGCTAGCTCTCTCTGGTGTGCTCGTGGAACAAGGTAATATTTTCACAAATATTACCTTGGAGGTCCTTGCCCTGAGTTTGTGGCCTCTAAGTCCCTGAAATCATTTTTAAGGGACACTCCACCTACCTCTAACTTTGTAATTGGTGCCTATTTGGACCATGACATCTGGTTCTCACCAGCCCCACCCAGCAATCTGTCAACGCTCGCGATATGTCGAACCGGGCCCCAGGTAAACAACACCATGTTCGACGATCCCAGTCTTTGTGGCAGGATAGCCTGTCTGGTGCCCTAATATTGAGTCCCCAACTTACTAGCACCTGTCTAGCCTGACCTATGCACTTCCTATTCCCCATCTTACTGGAGCAGACCAGGGGTAGTGTCTTGCTGCAGCAATGCTATTTCTGAACCGACATCCCCTCATCGCCAATCTTTGCAAAATTTGTTGGGGTGTAAAGTTGAGGACTCGCTCCTGAATCTTCCCTCTACCCTTCTTTCTGATGTTACCCATATAGATGCCTTATGTTCCTGCACTACATGCTACACACCCCCAGTATCTACAACTGTGAGTGATTGCTCAGTGGGCAGCAGGCTCGCTTCCAAGTTGCAATTGGATCTCAGTGTCGCCACTTGCTCATTTTAGATCAGGGATTCCGCGGCTTTCTAAATGTGAGTGTCACAAATCTTGCACTAGCAGTATGGACCCTCGAACTGTTGCTCAAGGTGGCCATACATTGCACAGGTTATGCATGGACAGCATTGTTCAAACATGGTAACTCATGGGGATGTTACTAAAAAGATATATGACTAAATTATAATATTAAGTAATACATTACTGTCCCCTCTAACTCTCAAATCTAAAGTCTTTCAATCTCAGTCTCCACACTTAAAAGAAAAAACAACTTTAAAGAAAAAACACTTCGCAAGACTCGTTCACTGCTCCTCAAAATGCTCAGCTTATAAACCTTTACACACTGCTGTTTGGCTGTGCTGCAAACTCTCCTTCAGAAGCAAAACATTACATGTTACAGAAAAGCATGCATACATACATACATAACATATATGACATGACATGGCTTTACAAAAAGAGGTAACTTACTCGCCTCTCCTGCAGCAAGAGTTCATTGGCGCAGGCCTTTATAAATGACTCCATCTCACCAGCAACAAACGTCAAATTGCGTGCTTGACTATCCATTTAGAAAATCAAAGTTATGCCAAACCCAAAGTTAAAACCAGGGGTTTCCCAAAAGTAAACGGGGGTTTTTAATTAAAATTTAAAATTATTTTCTTTTATGGGACCATGGGTGGAATTATTAAATTAATTACCAATTATTACTTTTATTTGTTATGGGTGTGGGGAAAAGGGTCTACTACAATGAAATGGGAAATTTTAAAAAAAATTAAATCTTCAAAGAAAAAAATGGTGCTAAAGGGCACTTTAAAATAACTGTTTTTAAAGGGTTGCCTAGAGAAAACGCGCTGAATTAGGGAGAATTTACGCTGCAATACGCTCAAAAATTAATCCCCGAAGGTTTTTCGGCCCGAAATTTCCCCGGGGCACTTGAACTACGGGGCGTATTTTAGGGACAAATCACGTCCTAATTAAAGTCCCTTTAACCCGTGGTGAACATCCCTTAAAACGCTTCACCTAAATTTCCCTGGGTACCCTTTAAAGGCGGGAAAGCACCAAAAATATGGCAGCGCCAGCTGGAAAAAACAACTGAGAGCTAAGATCCTACAATAGCGCAAAGAACACAGTAGTAGGTTATGGGGCCGGGACAGGTTTGCAGCAAGTAAGGGGACGTACAGCAGGGGTCCCCACAGAACCAGAGCTTTAAACCGTCACAGAATAGACAGAACCTGTTCTTTTAAACGCTGCATGTGAGGTCCCCCCCAATAGGGAGAGGGGTGTCGGGAAAATTTTGGGGTTTAGTCTTATCTTTGCCCTTTCCTTTTTATCGTCTGTCCGCTTTCAATCGCTCAAAATCCTCGTATTGCTAAAGCCCAAAAAAAAAACAGGGGTTTGATCCCAAAACAAGAGACCAGAAATGGGATATTTTGCATGTCTTCTGTTTCTTATCCACCCTGCTTTTGACTATCAATCCTATGCTTTTCATTCCTTTGCAGATGAAAAGAAGGGGAAAACCAAAATAGTACAACGCATAGAAGGGGGGAGGGGAAAAAACATTAGGGAAAACCCCAGGGTTTCCCCGTAACAGCGGCACTTTGGGGCAGCATGATAGGGCCCCAGACTGGCACAATGACAAATTCTGGAGGTGACAGCAACATCAGGAGCCCACAAAGTGGCACAATCACAGAGTGTGGAGGTGACGTCATCAACAGCAGCAGCATGAGGTCAGACAGTGGCACAATGACAAAGTGTGGAGGTGGGTGGCAATACCAGTCCCTGGTAAAGATGTTGGTAGGCAGATGGAGCAACTGGCAGCAGATGTGTGGCGTCAGGCGGGTGGCGGCATCATAATAGAGTCAGGTAGTCTGAATCCAGACTCATTTCTCATAGTTTTGGGGAGGCGTCATGGCTGATGTAATCTGATGCCTAAGGCATTGGTTTGTGTAAATCATGGCCGATCCACGCCTGATACATCTTGACAAAGGTCAGTCACTCCACATTTCCCATGGACAAGCGTATTCTCCTTGGGTAACGATGGCCCCCGCCGCACTGAACACCCCTCTGATGCCACACTACTGGCCGGGCAGGACAAACTTCTCCAGTGCAAACTCGGGAAGTTGCAGCCACACATCCAGTTTGGCTGCCCAGTAGTCCAGCGATCTTCTAAAATGAGGTGGCAGAGTGCTTTCCAAGTAGGCCCACCTGTTGGTTCAGGTTCTGTTCCAGGTCCTGCTGCTGCTGCTGGTGACTGCCCTCCTCACTACCCGGGTGAAGGAAGCTGCTCATCAGGACCCCCAGACAAAAGGTTTCTCTGATGGACTGGTACGGCTCCTCCCCCCCCCACCTTCACCCAGCACCGCGGCGTAAAACTGAGCGCTGAGGAACCCCCCCCTTTAAAGACCTTAAAGGTTTACCAAATGCTGCAAAAGGGCAGGGGCCCAAACGACAACGGAGGATTTCTTTTTATAGTATTTGAGTTTGTCTTCCCTTCGCAGGGGGGAAAAAGGTTTCCCTTTTTGGGGACCGATACGAGGGCCCAAAATAGGGGGGAGAGCCAAAGTCTTTTCCCCTCTCCCGGAGGGAAAACTTTTCGGCTGTCAGTGGCCAGGAAAAATCACATGCGGGGGCCCCATCTCCCAAAATGACTCCGGGGGACTCCCCTGTTCCCATCCCAAACGTAACTCCCCCGGGGTGCTTGTGGGTCATCTGTCTCCTTCCTCATTTTTCCCCTCAAAACCCTCCCCACCTGCTCCTCCTTTTCCTGCACCTGGGTAAAAAACCACTCATTTCACAGAAAAAGCTTGTGCCCATTTCCCCCTCCAGTTCAGGTTCCCCCCCGGGACTCATTGGCCGCAGATGTTTTCGCCACGTCTCCAGTCATCTCCCCAAAACAGATTTTTCAGCATCTTTCCAGGCCCTGAACAGGGGAAAATGACTTTTATTCATTCCCTAGCCCCCGGGCACTGACAAAAAACCGTCCCCCTCCTCAAAGGGCCTCAAAAACCCGGCAGTGCCCACGCTGAGCTGCCACGGGCGACATCAAATTTTCACAGGGTTTAACCCCTGCCAAACCCGGGAAATCATCAAAAAATCGTTAATGGCCTTCTCTTTTCATACAGCGGTCCAACATGTGCAGGCGGAAACCCAAAACGGGTGGAAAAAACGCATATCCCGGTTTGGGGGGAGCCCGTTCTCCCGCTGCAACTCGGGGAGGGTGTTTCCGGGTTTTTGCAGGAAGGGGAAGAAGTGCATGAAACATTTTCCTGGCCATTTTCAGAATTTTCCTGAAAAGGGTGGAAGACTTCGGGAACCCTTTTCACACCCAAATTTAAAACCCCACGTGCCCATGCGGGGCGCAGGACCACCCCCTCCTCTTGGGAAAGCGCACACCATTTTTAACCCAAAGGGCCCCTTCCCCGGGTTTCCGGATTTGCATTTGGCGCGAAGAAAGCCAAAACCTAAAATTTTCCTTCCCCTGAAATGCGGGGAGCATTTTCCCCCCTTTGTGTGAAAAGGGGCGCCGGGGGCAAACCGGGTTTTTAGAACGCGGGGGAAAACCGCTGGCCCTACACATGGGTTTATGATGGAGCATTACTTTTTAAGGCTGAATGGTGGTGGGGGAGGGGGCATGGGGGCAGGTCATTTTTTTTGAAAACGTGGGGGAAAGGCGGCGTCTCCTGCCCCAATTTGGGGGGGCGGGAAGAAAATTTAAACCCAGGGGGCCGTAAGGCCCATGTAATTCCCTGACCGTTTTTACAGCCCCAAACACGTCTGCGCTCCCCTTTGAAACCTAGGAAAAACCAAAAGGCTAAAGGGATTTGGGCCCACATTCTGGTTTTTACATGTTTGTGAAGGGCTGGTACTGCCCTTTTTTTGGGAAAAAAAATTACGGGTTGGGGGCTTTTTCACCTCGGCACAAGCCAATTTGTTTTTCGGGGCAGATCCACCATTTGGAAAAGGGGGGGAAGGGAGTAAACCAAAAACTTTGGGCAAACCCCAGTCGGTTCTGCAACTTAGGGTGGTTGGAAAGCATACTTTTTTGCTCTTGGCAATTTGCCCCGTTGAAAAGACGTTTGGGGCATGATTTGCCCAGGACAGGAGCACTTGGAAAACCGGAGAAGATGGCAAAGAAAACCCCTCTTTTGGGAGAGGGGTGGAACCCCTTGACTGGCGGGAAAAGGCATGCGGCCACTAGGGGCCACTGCTGTTTCTGCGGCGGCAGGATGGGCCACCACAATTTTGAGACACGTTTCTCCCCGGGCCCCCCGGGTGGGGACGCCATGGGGTTTTTTTTCCCGGGCCCGGGGCCAATGTTAGCTCCCCCGGGCCACGTTTTCCACTTTCTCCCACAATTCTACATATACCCATTTTCCCCGGCCTCCCCCGGTTTTTTTTAGCAAAGAACTGCCACCCCGGCCGAGTATCGGTTTTTTTCCCGGGCCAACGCCCGCACTTTTTTGATACTCCCGCCGCTCCCTCGCTACCCCCTGTGCCGAAATTTCTTGGCCCTCCCAAAAGGGGGTTTTTTTTACCCCGGGCCGTTTGGCTCCCAAACCTCAAAACGGGCTGCTATCCCTGCTGCCCCAGGGCCACACGCCCCACTTGCTGCTTGCGCTGCTCCCTTTACGCGCAAGCTACGCCCTTTTCTCCTACGATGTTTAAAACCCAATTTCGGTCGGTACATAAATCACCGATTAAATTTTTTGGATTTTTCACTGCTGTCCCATCCCCGGGTTTTGGTTTATGAAAGAGGGGACCCCTCAAAACATGCCCCTCCCATGCCATTTCCCCACATCCAACTTTCCCGCCTACGGGCAAAAGCGGGGGAGTGGGCCCCCCACTTTTTTGGGCTCCCAAGTAGCTGCTGACTGCCCTCCTCAAATTTTTTTCCTCGCTGTATATTTTGTGTGACCCCAGACCACATCCTGTTTTCTCTGCTGGGGAAACCGCAGGGAAACAGAGACGGTTGTGGACGGGTGAAAAGTGCTGACCCTTCCCCCGGGCCATGCCAACTAAGGGTTGTGTCTGACGAACCCACTGACTCTTGGCTGGGGTTGTCAGATGTCATCTGGGAGGAAGAGGATGACCTAGTCAACCAATCAAGAACCCTTGGGTTGGGGGTCAATACACGGCCGCTAGATGACAGCGGCAGTTCTGGCCTCACCGAGTCACCCCTGCTGCGACGTCCCCTTGCTGTGCTGCGACCTGGGCCTGTTCCAGGAATGTTTGTGCCTCTGCCACTCGCAGGTGAAGAGACTGCCACCTCTCTGTCTGACATACTGTTTGTTCTAAAATGTACAGACACTGTTTGATGAAGATATCTGTATATGATAAATACACACCCTGTATTTGACTCCAAATGAACCCACTAAGAAGCTTGGGTAACCCTTGGATATAAATTGCGCTCCAGAAATGACCAGGAAAAATTTACTCGTATGTGGTATAGAAAAACACTGCGTATTTTACTGATTATAAAAGCACAAACAGGCTCCTTGGATATTCAACGTGCTCCAGAAATGACCAGATGGAATTAAAATGTATATGGGGCAGAATTAGACCCACCCTGGACCCCCACTCTCCCCAAATCACTGTTAAAAGCAATTTCCTTTGAGTGAGATCTCTGCTGCTCCTGCAGAAGACAGACGCTTATGTCACGGCACAACGACAGCAGTGTGAGGAGCAAGCATGGCGTCCGTACTTGTAGTGCTGTGACGTCACAGAAGCCCGCCGATCTCTGATTGGCTTGATGTCTGCACATGTCATTTAGGGTCTTCCTTTCTTCCTCCCAGAGTTCTCTGCCCCATGTCACGCCATGTGCTTGCGGACATTTTAGCAATACAAAACACACTTCGTTCCCGCGAATCACCCCACACTTCTTTCGTGCAGAACCGAAGTTTTCCTGAAATTCTAAACGAAGTCCATTTGCCCATTTCTAATTAGGAGATGTTTTGATGGGTTGTATTTTCTGTATGTCCTCCAAAATTAACTCCTGAAAAGATTTTAGATAATGACTCTCAGAATTGACTGGGTAAAATTTTGATTTGGGTTTCAAAGTAATGTTATTATTTGTTGGGATTCGGATTCGAGGTTTGTTGGAATTGTATTTATTAGAAAGTGACGGGTTGAAGTGAGTTTACTAACAAAATTGTGTACGTCTATAAATAAGAGACTTTTTTCCTGAAAGGGATATTATCTCTACTCGCAACTCTATACTAGAAATGAATACATAATATCAGCAAGCAGAAGTTACATACGATATGAGCACCGTAACTACAAAAAAGGTTATATTCAATATGACAGTGTACCAAAGACAACACCAGAAATATATTTTATAAATTAAATATATTCATATCATACAATGTAATAAAAATAATAAAATGTCAGTGATATACTAATATAGTTAAATAATTTCTTGCAGTTCATTTAACCCATTCGGGACAATTGTGTCTAATTTATATATCCAAAAAATCTCTCTTTCAGAGAGACGCTGTGATCGGTTAGGGATACATGGTGGAATAAATTCTAAGTACGCATCTGACGTCATTTGTCGGATGCTAGCAAAACTGGGCAGTTTAAAACATCGGCGGTTTCCAAGCACATTGCAGAAGTACACAGTGGCAATTGCAGTTCCATTAATGTTGTGGGTATTGAACGGGTTAAGCGTTCAGTGCGTGGAGGAGATTTGTACAGAAAGCTGTTGGCGAGAGAAGCCTAGTGGATCTACCATCTAGGCACACAGATCCCGGATGGTTTAAACACCAGGCAAGATATTCAGTATCACTACTAAATATATGTTACCACTCTTTGTTGTTTTTACAATGTATATGTGATTGTGTTTTAAGTATTTGTTTAGATGTTTTGGTTATGCCCACCTCAGTGTATTTAAGAGCACCTGATGTAGCTATTACGTAGCCATGTGTAAGGGTCATGTGACCCGAAACGCGTCGGCTGTTTGGTCACACTAGCCCGTAGCTGTGGGTTTCACATGTCTGTCTATTTTGAATATTTTACAAGGATACAATAAAATGTAGCGAAATCGCTTTTTAAATAAGCCCGGTCTGCATCTACGTTCACTTTTCGTCTATCCTACATTGGAGCTGGTCCGCAACTTTCAATTTGCTGTCTTGGACTTTCGGTGTGGGTGTACGCACAGGACCGTGCTCATGTGGAGACGTTTCAATCTTGGACTCCCAGATAGCAGGTGAGCTATTTTACTGTTTCAGGGCTTGTGCTTTATCATTGAATAAATTCTATAGGTTGAATACTAAAAATAGGTGACTCCATAGTGAACATTCGAAAAATGTCTGGGAAGACTTTGGATTATCTTATTATAATTAATATAACAATGATAGTTCAGTCTTTTAGAAAGTTTAGTGGTGGTTTTACCGACATATTGAATGCCGCACCTACACGTAATTAACTATACCACATATGAACTGTTACATGATAATTTGATTTTAATGCTAAATGATTTTCGTAGAGGAAGAATAAAATGTGTCACCTATTGTAAGTGTTTCACAACACTTGCAAGTTGGAAAATTGCAAGGATATGTTCCGACCACAGATGTATCACTGTAACTTAAAAGGGTAGTACCCTGTAATTGTTTTAAGCATGAAGGAGCAATGATATTTTTTATTGTCCTTGCTCTACCATACATATGAGGATTTTTTGGTTATAATGGTTTTAGGACAGGGTCTAATAATAAAATATTCCAATGTTTTTTTAAAAGTGTATAAATCTAAAGGTGTTGCGAGTTAAAAGTTGTAATAAACGAAAAATGATTCTCTTTAGTTCCTTTGTTTTTTTTAGGAGGATCAAATAGATATTTATTTTGTGTTACCAAATTAGCTCTTTCTCTTGCAGTAGATATTAACTCTGGCGGAAAGCCTTTCTCAATAAGTTTAGTAGTAAGATGATTGTCTTGTACCTCAAAGTTTTCATCATTGGTACAGTTTTTCCAGATCCGTCTAAGTTGGCCGAACGGAATGTTCCGCAACCAGTTACGATGATGGTTGCTTGAAAAGTGTAAATAGCCATTGGAGTCACAAGCTTTAAAGGAGTTCTTCGAGTGAATAGCAGCATTATTAATAAATAAACATAAATCTAAAAATGTAATGTCTGCAGTATTTACAGTCATGGTGAAATTCAGACCCCAATGATTATTTAAAAAGTAAGGGAATTGCCAAACTGTTTCTGGAGTGCCTTGCCAAATAAAAATAAGATCATCTATATATCTCTTAAAATATATAATATGAGAAAAAATGGATTAAAGTCTGATTTAATATATATGGATTGAAATAGGCCCATAAACAAATTTGCATAGGAGTGGGCCACTCGAGTCCCCATAGCTGTGCCCACTTTCTGGTGGAAGTGGGTTGGGCCATATTGAAAAATCTTGTTATTTAATATTAAATTAATGCTATCCACTAAAAATTGTTTAAAAGGTGTAGAAAAGGAAGATTCTTGATATAAGAAAAATTGGACCGCCTCCGACCCTAAATTGTGTTTGATATTAGAATACAGGGAGGAGATGTCCAATGTTAAAAATAAGTAGTCAGACTCCCACGGAAAGCCAATAAGATCTCTGAGTACTGAATCCAAATCACGTAAAAAGTTTGGTAAATTACAAACGATCGGTTGCAGATATAAGTCAACGGAATGTGATAAATTAGATAAAATAGAGTCTAACACAGAGATAATGGGTCCACCTGGCGGATTTTTTTCCCATTTTTATGGATCTTGGGCAAATAATAAAAATGCGGTCTATTTGGAGCATTAATCCACAATAATTGCTTTTCTTCTTTTTTAATAATTCCTTCTTCTAAAGCTTTTTTTTAAAAATAGATCAAAAGTATTTTTAATTTGAGTATGTACTACTTCTGATACTATTTCGTAATAAAAGTGTCACCCAAGTTCCTAAGAGCTTCTTTATCATAGTCAATAAAATCTAAAAGTACAATGGCTCCACCTTTATTGGCACACCGGATCACTAATTTCTCATTTTTAGAGAGATACTCGAATGGTTAGGTAACATAGGCTTAAGATCTCTCAAATCTTTTAAAATTCAATCAAGGAACACATTAATGTGATTACCTTGAACCCAAGTAGGATAAAACTTAGATTTTGGTTTTACTATAGGTGTACGATCATATTCCTCCACTTGGGGGGGCACTGTAGTTTCTCTGTAGTAATATTATTTTGTTTTGCGAAAAATCTACAGAGTGTTAACTTCCTAATAAACTTGTGAACTTCTTTAAATAAAATAAATTGATTGACACTACTGTTGGGGCAAAAATTTAAATACTTTTGTAATAAATGAAACTAAGATTCATTGTTATCTGATTTCATTATATTGTGCTCTCTCAAGTTTTTCTAATTTTTCCCTGATTTGTTGTGCTCTGTGTCAAATCTCTCATAGGGGGGATTTGTCTTCTACTACTGTGTTCTGTATCTCCATATTATCATGATCCAATTTATAGTTCTCTACAACAGAGTTTGTAGTTAGTGACTGTAGAGATAAATTTAGTAAAATTTCTCTCGAATTCAGACATTGTTTTGTGTGACAATGAATCAAGGTTTGTTATAACTGGAATGTTAGATGTAGGTGGTATAGTCAAAATGTGAGATTTGGTTAAATCTTGTTTTTTTTCACTAGGATTTTTTTTCTTCATTAAGATTTTTATCCGTATGGTTTTTTTTCCAGGGATTTCTTGGGGCGTGCTCCTAATGTATAATCAGGAGAAGATACTGCTGCACTTTCAACCAGTGTATGTTTTTCAAGTGAAATTGCTATATGATTTTCTTTGCCAGGTGATTTATTCTTGATATTATTATGATATTTAGAGTTGAAAAAGGAAGAAGTTAAGCCCTGAATACTCCCCCACTATAACTTCCTATAGACACTACATTGGAGAACGTTTACAGTTGTTAATGCAAAGTTTCTACTGTAAATAGATTTACAATTGTAATATTGTCCAATGTGCATTTGGTAAAACCAAAAGTATAGACTTTCATAAGACAACAATCCTCTATAGGGGGAATTGGCGTTGTTTTGCTTTACCAAACAGTGGTATGTAAATTCTGGGTGGTCGAGTACAGTTAAGCCCTGAATACTCCTCCACTATATCCACCTATAGATACTAGATTGGAGAATGTGTAGAGTTGTTGATGCAGATACCAAGACAGAATTTGCATTAAAATCCAATTTCAATCCACTTTCCATTACACTCCTTTACAAATCATCTGTTTCTCTAGATAGAAGGAGCGGCACCATATGCTCCATTCAAAATGTAGATTTATTGAAAAAAATTATGAAAACATTTCCACGATAGTAGGAAAAAAACAGAAGCAAGACACCAAAACAGTAGTGGAGACTAGAGCTTCACATATTTAAGATGCTAATGAGGCGTCTGCAGGTAAAATAATGACAAGTAATTAGCAAGAAGAAAGAACATAAGAAGCCATTGTCAGGCGCATCCCCCAATATATCCAAGCAGAAACAAGACTTGTGTCTAGAATTTACCAAACAATGATATGTAAATCCTGGGCCGTCGGGAACAGCTAAGTCCTGAATGCTCCCCCACTATAATCTACTATAGATCCTACATTGGAGAATGTTTAGAGTTGTTAATGCAAAGTTACTACTGTAAATAGATCTACAATTGTAATATTGTCCAATGCGCATTTGGTAAAACAAACAGTACAGACTTTCATTAGAGAACAATCCTCTATAGGGGGAATTGGTGTTGTTTTGCTTTACCAAACAGTGGTATGTATATTCTGGGTGGTCGAGTACAGTTAAGCCCTGAATACTCCTCCACTATATCCTCCTATAGATACTAGATTGGAGAATGTGTAGTTGTTGATGCAGATACCAAGACAGAGTCTATCACCAATATAGAACTTAAAGAGACTCCACCCTCCTATCAACCAAAAGTGGGAGAGGAAAAAAATATACATTTGTAATAGTAGAAAACAACAATTAAAAAGTAATAATTCACAATGAAATCTACTCTATGGTTAAATTGGTTTTGCCACAATCTTATTTCATACCTCCTGCATCCAGCTCTTCAGCTCTGTGTGCTCAGAAAGGGGCGTGTGTGATTTGTTTGAATTGCCTATCATGTGACCCAGCAGGGCGACATCACCAGGCCTTTCCTCTCTTTAGTCAAAGAAAGGTCTGTTTATGTAAAGCATTGTGAGTAGCTACAATGTAGCTGAGAGGTGTAACTTTTGCCTCCACACGAGTCCTCGGTTCAAATCCCTGCAGGAACCAAACCTATGGATTTTATTTCTCTTTATCAATGCACAGACCTCATTGTTGTTTCTTTTTTATTTATTTGCACTGTTTGACTTTTTACTAAGGAGTACAGAGGACGGGAGTGCAATGACAGCACCTGGGGTTTGAACACTCAGTAGCTTCCTTGGAGGAGAGGTGATGTCTGAGCATGTGCAACCAGGACTGAGGAGCTCTCAGCCCTGGTCGTATCCCCTGGAGATGAACCGTAAACAATGAATCACTAAAGGAGCAGCTAATACAAAAACGGTCCAGAATTTTTAATAATGATGAATGGTGAAAATGTTTGTTATTTAATTTACAAACATCAATTTTACTTCGTGAAAAAACCCCTTTAAGAGCTTTTGGTGATCCGGTCTAACATGAGGATCCAGTATCCTGCTCTGTTTGATACAGCTTTTCTTCTATTGCCTCCCTGTATTGCTTGTTTAACCCTTTCTATTTCAAAGAAAGAAAAGGTTGAAACCTCCATCATGTAATGATCTGAAATGTCTCCATAGATGAAATACATTGTTAATAACATTAAAGCTCCATGTAAATGTTTCCTGATTCTGGTTTTTGATTTGTGGCCATACATCCTACATAGGAAACATTGCATTCAGTACATCGAATACAATATGCTGCCCACATAGTCACAATTTATAGACTGTTTAATATTCGTTTCAGAGCCATCTATTAATCCCTGAATATTATATTATAGTATTTGGTTCAGCAAATTTACAGACTTTACAACAATGATTGTGACATTTATAAAAGCTTGTTCTCAGCCACAAATTTTGTTTTTTGTAACTTGGTGACAATAGGAAAACCAAAGTTCGTGGCTTGCCAGAAAAAAAAAAACACAACTTTTATCAAGGATCTGTTTTAGACACCATTTTGGTGGTGGAACATGTCGGGGGAGCTTTGGCTATAATTTTAGATAGGCATTGTTATTGCTGAATCAGGGGGTTTCCAAATTAAAGAAAAAATAAAATAGGAGAAATAGACAAGCGCTTGCAGAAGCAATCCATACAGTGAATCAGGTATTTCTCTATAAAAGTAAGATGGCTTCTAAGGACTTTGTAAGAATAATACATAATGACTTCTTGCCATCTAACCATAAATCCAATAAGGTAGTACAAAGCATAATAAGTAATATTCCTAGTGTAAAGGTCTGTGGAAGTGTATCCTCTGGACCACCACAAGCGATGGTGTAAGCCACACCAGGGAGCGGAGTCTAAGTAGGTCCCGGTATTTACCAGAGCCTGCCGCAAAGCGGGATGGACTTGCTGCGGCGGATTGCTACCAGGTCGCTACCCCTGACATGACTTGCTTGCGGTGGCGGCCGAGGTGTTGCATGGTACAGAATCGTGAAGCAGGCTCGTAGTCGGGGACAGGCAGAAGGTCAGGACAGGTGGCAATGGTTCATGGTCAAGGGAGGGAGGTAGAAAGTACGGTACACAGTAGACAACAAGATACACGGGAACGCTTCCTCTCAAGGCAAAGGGCACTATCGATTTGGCAAAGGTAGTAGGAAGGGGCAGGACTTAAATAGGATCAGCGCCCGATGAAAACCAATCATTGGCGCTGTCCCTTTAAGGTTGACTGCAGCACAGCCGAGAACAGGAGTCGCCCGCAGCAGGGGAGCGGATGCGCAGTCGCGGGGGCAGCCATAACAGTACCCCCCCCTTAGGACTCCCCCTCCTCCTAGCCCGCAGAAACTTAGAAGATTCCGGTCCAGGAAAATCCACTTATGGAGAATATGTGATTAAAATTTAACTTTTATTATATAGACCCTTATAAAAATTACAGAAACTATTAAACCCTACACTAACTAAGCCATAATACAAAAAAAAAATTACACTACTTACCTACCTACCAAAGGGGAACCCGTCCCAACAAGGACGACCCCTGCTGGAACCTAAGCTACTACTCTACTATCCCTAGTTATGCCCTATGATATCTTCCTAGGGCAAGTTTGATACTATAACATCAATTAATAGAGATTTTAACATAGTATCCAAATCCACATAGAGGTTTCTTATTTAAACACTAGTCATATACTGTAAACAATTTTAGGATAGAAAACGCCTATATTGTTACAAACTAGCCAACGCGTTTCCTCCGATGATAGCAGGATTCATCAGGGCAACATCACAGAAAGGCGCAAAAAAAAATATACTCTATCAATAAGAATACATAGATACACTCCTAAATACACCGTCACACATAGCTAGATAGGAGTATACTGCGGTTGATCAAACATATAATATAGAGGATAACATTCTGTTGCATGTATACGTTACCACTCCAATAATTATGGACCGGCAGATAATGGTCAGCTTCTATGGTAGGAAGGACAATAAATGCATGTAGCTACTCACCTTAAATAGCGGGCCAAAAGACCACTTCCTGGCGCCCATTCTCCCGTGACCGGATGTAAACAAACACACATCCGGACGCTCCGTTCTCCGGCGTCCTAGATGTGCATGCGTCATCAATACATACATCCGCTCATTGGTAAACGGCGCGTTACTTAACTGCGCAGGCGCCGCATCCCCAGTCGCGGCCAACAATCGAACGCCGCATTTCCCGACTGCGCCGCACGGCCGGGTCAGCGCATGCGCCTCCAATATACTACAATATGATCACGGTGTATCGCGCATGCGCTAGATCGAACAGCGGACACCTTTATCCACAAAATTACCTCACACATTATCTATCTGCACCACATATAGAGAATACAGAAAAGATAAAAGATATAATTTAGCGATATCTACAATCACTCACAGTGATCAATCGGCCCGTTTATCATAATATAGATTACAGACTACAAAGTCCTACAAAGATAAATAGATCTCCTAAAACACCTAGTGTAGGAAAAAAGGGAGGAGAAAAAAAAAGAAAAAAAGGATATATTAAAAGATAACTCCACTATTTTAAACTAATAATAAATCCCATCAATTAATTGATAAATGGCAAAAAAGATGTTTCATTAAGACCGTTAGGTTTCAGAGTTTTTAATTGGTACGTCCAGAAGGTCTCTCTCTGTAGGATCTTTTTTTCGTAATTACCCAAACGACGATTAGGAGAAACAACTTCTAATGTCGAGAAGAAAAAATTCGTAATGTCCCCTCCATGTACCTCTACCATATGGCGTGCCACTGGTGAGTCTCTTGCATGTTCAATAACTCCTACATGCTCCAAGACCCTTCGCCTCAATTCTCTCGATGTCTTACCCACATATGTAAGTGGACAAGAACATGTACACTGATAGATGACCCCTCTAGTTTTACAATTTGCAAATGCCTGCAACTTGTATAATTTACCAGTTTTATGGTCTGTAAATCCTTTGCATACCTGCATATACTTGCACGCTTTACAGCCCCCACAACGAAAGGTCCCCCATACTGGGATATCCAACCATGTTCAAATAGGTTTTGGTGGCATAAAGTGGCTGTGTACCAGCCTATCTTTGATGTTTCTACCTCTTCTAAATGTAATGGCAGGGTAATCTTCGATTAGAGGTGCAATCTCCGGATCTTGGGTGAGGATGGGCCAATAATTTTTAAGAACCTTTCTCACTTCAGAAGCCGCTACATCATAGGTCCCTATAATTCTCAATTTGTTATTATTTTCTTTCTTTTTAACTTCCAGGAGAGTACTCCGATCCATTGACAATGCTTGATGATAGGCATCCTTTAGAACGTTTTTCGGGTATCCCCGTTCCCTGAAACGGTTAGGTAACAAATCCGCCTCCTTTTTGTATGATGTTAGATCCGAACAATTCCATCGGATCCTAATATACTGGCCTTTGGGGATCCCTTTTTTCAAGGGATACGGATGGGAGCTGTCCCACCTGAACAGACTATTACCTGCTGTTGGCTTTCTGTACGCCGTGGTTTCTAATCTTCCATTAGGTCCCCTCTTTATCATAAGATCCAAAAAACACAAATGGTCATGATTGACTTCAAAGGTAAACCTTTGAGCCCGTCCAAATAATAATAACATCATCGATGTACCGCCCCCACAGGGCGATACACTGATTAAAGCAATCAAAATCCTCAGAAAAAACAATGGCGCTCTCCCACCAGCCCAGGAGCAAGTTCGCATAGGTGGGCGCGCAGGGACTACCCATTTCGGTGCCCCTGAGCTGGTGGTAGAAACGGCCATTAAATAAAAAATAATTGTGGGTAAGGACAAAGCTCATTAGTGAAACCACAAATTCATTATGTCGCTGCAGGAAATGACTTCTGGTGGACAGAAAAAATTCCAAGGCTCGTAGGCCCTCCTGGTGTGGAATTGAACTGTAGAGAGCTTCCACATCGATACTGCACAATAGTGCCCCCTCTTCTACCACTACATCCTCCAACTTCTGTAATAAATCTGTGGTGTCTCTCGAATAGGATGGCAATGCCAAGACAAATGGTCGTAAGATCTGATTAAGATATGTACCTAGGTTTTGGGTTAGATTACCAATCCCCGAGACGATTGGTCTACACTTTAAAGGCATCATGCCCTTGTGAATTTTAGGGAGCCCGTAAAAGGTTGCCAGTTGGGGGGATTTGGGGAAGAGAAAATCAAACTCCCTTTGATTGATCAGGTCCTCCCCAAACGCTGTTATAAGCAAATCCTTTATCTCCTTTTGGAACTCTGGAGTAGGGTCTCTTTCCAAAATTACATAACACTCTCTGTCATTTAGAACCTTCCGGCACATATCCCTATAGTCTTCAAAATTCTGAACCACTAAATTGCCCCCTTTATCCGAGGGTTTTATAGTTATTGTCTCTTCCTTCTCAAGGGTAAGTAAAGCCCCATATTCCTCTTTGGATAGATTAAATGACCTGATCTTACTCCTAGCATCAATATTGATTTTCTCTAATTCTTGGCACACCACGTTAACAAATACATCAATGTTGTTATCAACCAGAGGAGGGTTTTTGATACTTTTAAGGCGGCAGGTAGAAAAAGGACCCTTTCCAGGATCATGTTCATTTTCATCTAGTAGGGAAGCTAGCATTCTTACATCTCCTAGTTCATCTAAATCAATTCCAAGATCCAAACACTGTCTCTTATCATGGATTCTAAAAAACTTTCTCCACTTAAGGTCCCGAGCAAACAGGTGGATATCCTTTACCCATTCAAAGAGCCTAAAGGGGGCCGTAGGGACAAATGATAGACCCTTACTTAATATAGCAACCTCTGTTTCAGAAAGATCTCTTCTAGATAGATTGATAATATGTACCTTTTCCGGTCCAGGATGTTGTCCTCCGGCTCCTACGACCTTTCTTCCGGCCCAAACCCCTTCCAGTCGACCCAAAAAAATCGTCTCCCCCCCTAACCGTCTTCATGGCTACAATCTCCTTGACAGAACACACATTGGTGGAGTCGGCTATGGGAGACGGTGGAACTACAGACCGTGAGAACCGATTACGGACAACTGGTTTCAGCAGGGAGACGTGGAAGGAATTGGGGATGCGCAGAGTGGGAGGGAGCCGGAGTTTGTAGGCCACCGGGTTAATACGTCTCAGGACTTCAAAGGGGCCTGAAAACCGAGGTCCAAGCGTGTAGCTAGGAATCTTCAAGCGGACATTCCTGGCAGATAGCCATACCCTATCTCCCGGAGCAAAGGATTGAGGGGGTCTTCTCTTTTTGTCTGCTTTAACTGTCATACGAGCAGAGGCCCGAAGCAGAGATCGTCGTGTTTCCTCCCATATGGCAGATAGGTCATGGACTAGATTGTCCACGCAGGAACATCAGAGGAGGCAGAGGGCAGCGGAAAGGGTGGAAGGGGTTGCCGACCGAAGACAATGAAGAAGGGGGACGCCCCAGTAGAATCTGATTCTAGAGAATTATTGGAAAATTCTGCCCATGGCAACAGACTGGACCAATCATCTGCAGACACGAAGTGGCGGAGATAGGTGCCCAAGACCTGATTCACTCTTTCCACCTGACCATTAGATTGCGGGTGGTACGCGGAAGAGAAGTCCAGATCAACTTGTAGTAGAGAGCAGAGACCTCGCCAAAACCGAGACAAATTGAACTCAGTCAGAAACAATGTGTTGGGGAAGTCCATGCAGCAGGAAGATATGGTTAAAAAAAGATTGGCGAGTCGGGGAGAAGAAGGTAGACCAGGCAGGGGAACAAAGTGCGCCATTTTGGAGAAATGGTCAGTGACCACCCAGATAACCGTATTGCCGTCAGAGGGAGGTAGGTCGGTGATGAAGTCCATGGCAATGTGGCCCCAGGGACTTTTAGGAACCGGCAGAGGCTCTAGCAAACCCGCAGGTTTGAGGCGAGGTGATTTGTTGCAGGCAGAGGTGGTACAGGCTTCCACGAACTCCTTATCTTTAGCGAGATCGGGCCACCAGTAGAACCAGGAGATCAAAGAACAAGACTTCCGCACCCCCGGATGTCCAGCAATACGAGAGCAGTGGCCCCATTTCAGAACCCTTAACCAGAGCGCAGGGCATACATACGTCTTGCCCGGAGGAGCACGTTGGAGGGTTATGGGAGCTCTTCGCCAATAACATCAGAAGCCCGAGAAAGGGCATCAGCCTGATGTTCTTTTCAGCCGGTCGGAAGTGTATGACCAAATTGAATCGGGAGAAGAAGACCACCTGGCTTGACGTGGATTGAGACGTTGTGCGGTCTGAAGCTAAAGAAGATTTTTGTGGTCAGTAAAAATATTTACCGGATGCCGAGCACCCTCCAGGAGGTGGCGCCATTCCTCTAAGACAAGCTTGATGGCCAGCAGTTCCCGATCCCCGATGGCATAGTTCCTTTCAGCGGGCGAAAATGTTTTAGAGAAGAACCCGCAGGTCTGGGTTTTGCCCTTGGGCCCCTTTTGAGTGAGGACCGCTCCTGCCCCTACGGAAGAGACGTCGACTTCTAAAAAGAAAGGACTCTCGGTATCAGGCCGAGACAACACAGGTGCAGAGGTGAAGGCTGCTTTCAAGTTGGAGAAGACCTCTTCAGCAGCTGGTGGCCACAGTTTTGGGTTGTCATGCTTCCTGGTGAGAGCCACAATCGGTGCCACCAACGTTGAAAAATGGGGGATGGACTGCCTGTAGACGTTGGCGAATCCCAAGAAACGTTGTATGGCCCGGAGGCCAACGGGTCGTTGCCACTGCAGAACGGCGGACAATTTTGTGGGGTCCATTTGCAGACCCTTGTCTGAGATAATATATCCGAGAAACGGAAGGCTGGTTTGGTGGAATTGGCATTTCTCCAGCTTGGCATAGGGATGGTTATCACGCAAACGTCTTAGTACCTGGCGCACATGCGACTGGTGGACCTCCAAATTGGGTGAAAAAAACAGAATATCATCTAGGTAGACGACCACGCAGGTATACAGGAGATCCCGGAAAATGTCATTGACAAACTCCTGAAAAACCACGGGAGCGTTGCATAGGCCGAAGGGCATCACCAGATACTCGAAGTGCCCATCCCGAGTATTGAAGGCCGTCTTCCACTTGTCACCTTTGTGGATCCGAATGAGGTTATAAGCCCCCCGCAAATTTAGCTTTGAAAAGACTTTCGCTCCCCGGAGACGGTCGAAGAGCTCGGTGATCAATGGTAATGGATACCGGTTTTTAATGGTGATCTTGTTGAGTCCGCGGGAGTTGATGCACGGTCGCAGGGACCCATCCTTCTTCTCCACAAAGAAGAAACCGGCACTCGCTGGAGAAGTAGATTTGCGGATGAAGTCTTTCTGCAGGTTTTCTATAACATAGGCCGACATAGCCAGAGTCTCAGGTACGGAGAGCGGGTAGACCCTACCTGGGGGGGGACTGGCTCGGGTTAGCAGGTCTATCGGGCAGTCGTAGGAACGGTGAGGAGGAAGAGTCTCCGCTTGCTTTTCAGAGAAAACGTCCTGGAAGTATTGGTATGGTAGTGGCAGGCCCGGAAGAGGCTTGAGAGGAGACTGTGGAGGAACGGGGCGCACCGGGCAAGGTGCCGATAGACAGCGAGTCTGGCAATCTTGACCCCAACGCAAAACTTCACCCGTCTTCCAGTCGAGCATAGGGGCGTGACGCTGCAGCCATGGAAGCCCCAGGAGGACAGCCGAGGAAGAACGGGGTAGCACGAAGAATGCGATCGCACGAGAATGCGATCCTCTCCTTGTGCAAACCCTCTACTTGTAGGACCACCGGTTCAGTCCGAAAGAGGATAGTCGCTCAATATCTCACCACTAACGTACGAGATGGCCAAGGGTTGGTTTATGCGGACCACTGAGAGACGATACTTGGCCACCAGAGTCGCATCCATAAAATTCCCGGCTGATCCAGAATCCAGAAATGCAGCCACTTGAAACGAGATTCTGTAATTGGTTGTGACCAGAACCTGCAGCATGAGCCATGGAGAGTGATGGCTCACACCTAGGGACGCCTCTCCCACGAAGCCTAGGTGCGCACGTTTCCCGGATGGAGCGAACAACCCCTACGGACATGTTCAGGGTTGCCGCAGTAGAGAAACAGAGTCTCCTCACGTTGTCGCGTAATTTCCTGCGGAGTCAGATGGGCTCTGTCCACTTGCATGGCCTCTTCCATGGCTGGCTGTGAAGAAGGCAGTGGAGGCCGAAGAAACACCGGCGCAAGATAGGGTAGACGACGTGCTCTGCCCGGTTCGTGCTCTTGACGGAGCTCTTCCCGTCTCTCCGAGAAGCGGATGTCAATCCGGGTCACCAGATGGATAAGCTCACTTAACGAAGACGGAGAGTCCCTGTTGGAGAGGGCATCCTTAATCTGGCTGGAGAGGCCCTTCTTGAACGTGGCGCACAACGCTGCATCGTTCCAAGCCAACTCCGAAGCTAGTATGCGGAATTGCACGGCGTAGTCTCCTACATAAACATGCACATTACCACCAGCAGGTTGGCACGGCGATGGGGACGCAGGTTGCCCCATCCCTGGGCAACCTGTTCATGGGTCTTTTTGAAAGGCAATATATTGATTCAGAGGAGAATCCATTTGTTGGACATATCAAATATTTTAGAAGATTCATAGATGACCTATTGTTCATCTGGGATGCTCCCCCAAATAGGTTTGAAAATTTTGTGATCTTTATAAATAACAATTGGGGAATAAAATTCACGGCAACATTCCACAGGACAGAAATAGTATTCTTGGATCTACACCTTTACGTAGAGAATAGTGAATTAGTATCAAAAACACATTTTAAGGCAACTGACTCAAATAATTATTTAGCTTATAAATCAAACCAGAGAAAATACCATACGGACAATTTTGTCGCATTAAGAAGAACTGCACAAAAGAAAAAACCTTTAACGAACAAGCAGACTTCCTCACAGAGAAGTTTATCCAAAAAGGTTATTCCAAGAATTTATTAGAGGGATCCCGAAAGAAAGCTGCATCCCGAACACAAATACAATACCTTGAATCAAATAAAAGAACAAAGGAAAAAAGGGATGGAGGTTCATTTGAAATGAGCTTTATAACAACTCATAGCTCACAGTATAAGGAAATCCAAAACATCATAAAAAATCACTGGCATATTTTGAAACGGGACCCGGTCCTAAAAGGTACCCTTTCTGAACATCCCAAATTTATTTATAGGACAGCCAAAACTATAAAAAAGATTTTGGCTCCCTCAAAACTGAAACAACATATTCAAAAACAACCTGTATCAATAAAGGAGAGTGAGAAAGAAAAAGAAAAAAACGGGAGTTTATGCATGTGGTCACTTCATTTGCAAATGCTGCGAAGTGATCAAAAAGGGTGATAGCTTTAAATCTACATCAACGGGAGAGGAGTTTCATATAAAAGACACCCTTACTTGTTCAAGTACCTTTGTAATCTACTTGATTACGTGCCAATGCGGCATACAATATGTAGGGAAGACTACAATAAAGCTATCCCGACGTTTAAGAGGACACCGTTACAATGTGAAGCATGGCAGGCTTGTCCATAGTCTCCCTAGACATTGTCTTGAAGTCCATAACAGTAATGAATTAGAACTTGTTATCCAGCCCATTGAATATATTCCGTAGGAAGTGCCAAATAGAATAAAGAAACTAAGTTCCCGTGAAATGTATTGGATCTACAAACTAAACACTTTAAAACCACACGGATTAAACAAAGTATTTGAATATATAGTTTAGAATCAAGACCCTTAGTATTTATACTCAGAGCACTTTAGAAAAATAGATTAAGATTGTCTTTCTTTTAAATGAAATAAACAAGTTTTTTATAAATATATATATTTTTATAAACATAGTTTTTTATAAACACAGGTAATAAAGAGATATTAATTTATTAGAAGAATCATAAATCAAATAAGAGAAACAAGATCTTACATATAACATTTTCAAACAGTTCTTTTATGAATGATACAATTTTATGAATGAAATTTTATGAATGACTTTATCAATGATTCTAATCATGAATGATTTGTAGAGTAATTGACTAATTGTTTACAATCAAGATATCGATTGAATGAATTATTCAATTAGGTAGTAATTAGTGTATAGATAGTTAATGTATATAAAGCTTGTTGAATTGAGGAACCGATACATCTGAGGGAGTGAGTTTGACACTCGTGAAACGCATAATGTATATGTGAAATAAATTGTATGTTTTTTTATGTTTTAGTATTCCTTTTAGCGCTCTAGAGCACGTCCCACTTTTTTAAGAACTTTGTTTTTAAATCCCTATAAACTCGTAGTCTCCTACAGAGGAGCTCCCTTACTGTAAGTTCAAAAAGGCGGTCTCGGCAGACGAGGCACGGGCAGGCTCTTCGAAGACACTGCGGAAAAAAGGCCACACAGGTCCTGGGCTTCCAACCACTGTCACAACCTCTGTATCCTCCTCCTCCACCACTTCCAGGAACAAGCGTTCCTCTGCTATCCATGTCCCGCAGCGGTATGAGCAAGGATCAACCTCAGTGCCACACACCGTTGCCCGAGTACCACCACCAGAGACATAGCCTACCCCTTCTCCTTCCATCAGTTTGACCTGCATGCCGAACAGCGGCCAGTATAGCAGCCAGCCTTCCGTGTACCAGGTGTGGGAGCAGGAGAAACACTTTCACCCCAACCATTCCAAAGCCAAAAGCCTAAATGTCAGCATTGCCAGGCTTTTGGCCTTGGAAACGTAGCCTTTCCGCCTCTTGGACACAGGTTCCGCCACATCATGGCCCTTGCCTGCCCCCAATACCAGATGAAGAGCAGGCATTTATTTTCCCGAAAAGTCGTCCCTGCCCTGCCAGCCACGTGTCAGCTAAAATCTCCAGCGCATTGGCTGCATCTGTGTCCAAAGTCCATCTGACCAGTAAGCACGGTCAAGGCCGTTGGAGTTGGGTGGATGTCTCTGGTGATGACGGTGGCTCTCAGGCTCGGCGCACACTCTTCAAAACTGCAGGGATGGTGCAGGTTTCTATCCCCCAAGGTCCACGGGTAGCATCACGTGCCAAGAGAAACCAGGCAGTGTTCAAATTAAGGTCTTATTTATTTTTTGTTTGTAGGTAATTTTTATTTTTTTCTTTACAGGTTTTCGAGTTAGGATAGAATATTGCTAGTTTATGACTTCAAATTTTGCAAGGTGTGGGTTTCAATTACCTCATGATGATATGGGGTCCCGCAACTTTCAGATTTTGAATGCATATTCTAGTAATAAAGGACATTTGTCATCTACTTTTTGCTGTGTCAGTGAGGGGAAGCATGAAGTAGCTGCATGTTAACCGTTTAAAAAATTACACTTTGACACCGCTATTTTATGCTGCCTTTCATTCCTGCAGCATAAAGTTTTACAGTCTACATTACTGTTGATAGCATGAAAACTTCTTATATAATGTATACTAATGTTTTTTACAAAAATGTTTAAGAACATCTGGAAACGTCACACAGCGTGCGGAGCTCTCCACAGCCCAGCAGGCAGAAGAGGAACATCAGCCGGAGGAGAGAGACTGGTGCCTCAGTGTATCCAGCGGAGCTATGGAGGGGGAGAGACACCATCCGGCGGGATCCCCAGGGGTGGGCTCTGACACGAAAACTCAGGCCTCTTGGGGGCAGTGGCTTCCACAAACGCAGGAACATCAGAAGCTAATGCTTTGGCTGCTGCCCCTCCCCCTGAGCCCCCCCCCACCGTGAGTCCTGGGACTCCCCCTACACGCACCCGTTCCACCTTTGCACCTGGTCACGGCCGGAGTCGTACAATCTGCTCTAGTAGGGAAGCAACCTCTGGTCTACAGGCCAAGCTTGCTTCCGTAATAAAGCGGGTCGGTGAGCGTGATGGTCTAGACAGCTATTTTTTAGGGCTTGCAGAACGTTGCCGCCTTCTGCAACCCTGCCAGGCCCAAGATAATTTAGTGGCCTTATATCACGCCATGGCGGCAGTCTATGACTCCGGCCACCCTCTGAACGATATTGGGGACCAGATCACCTCTCAAACCCACCCGCCGCATTCCGTACCCACAGTTTTATCCCGATGTCCCGCCACCACCATCCCCTCCCACCTCTGGGCCATACCATCAACATTATCAGGACTATAGATACTCCCAGGCCAGCAGTGGGAGTTACCTGCAGGATCTGTAAACACCCCTCCCACCATCAACAGACCCCTCTGCTGAATCCCCAACAGTTTATTTTAATAATTATTTTTTGGGGGGCGGTACGGAGTCCCGCTTTTTGTAAATAGTTTTAAAAAAATCTTTTACAACTTTGGGGTCTTTGTCAGGGGTGGGTGGTGTGGGCGGGAAGGGAATTTTTGGGGAAATTTATGTTAATTAATAAATGGGAGTATATTAGTATAGCAAAATGTGTCTGTTTTTTTATAATTTGAATTTCTTTAAGTAAATTTAATGAAAAATGTGAAATAAGTAATTAAAATTTTGTTAAGCAATTAATTTTACATTTTATTAAAACAATTTTGGTAATATTTGAGTATTTGCAATCCTTAGAATTATTAATTAATTGCAAAAATTATTTGAAAAAATACATGTAAACAGTTTAACAGTTTAATTCGGGAATTCCCAAATGGAAAAGGAAGCTCTGAGCGGTTTCCATGGGCCACCCTGAAAGTTAAACAACACATAGCTGCAAAATGAAACTAAATTACCTAAATAAAAACACATTATATTAAAGTGAAAACTCAAAATTTTATTACTGGTGACAAAGTAATATATTTTTCATGCGAAAGGCAATTATGAACCACTGGAACAACTGCAGGAACTGGAGTTCACTTGTTCACCATGCAGGAGCAGTTGGAGTTCGCCGGTTCCACACACTGGTCCCCGAAAGCCTTTGACCGGAGGAGATCCATCCATCCACGGAAGGAGTGCTGATTAGAGGCTGTCAAATTGCCAAGGCACAGTACTTTCGGGGGACATGAAATAGCTTGTGAAGGTTTCTCACACCGTTGCACCTCGGCTGGATGGGCGGCCTATTCCCCAGGTGAATGGAGATTCACCAAAACCTGCCTGTGTCTCTCCACTTCCATGTCAGGACTGTCATAATCCCGAACATAGTTGTGGAGAACACAAGCAGCTTTGATGAATCCATCCACCGTGTGCTCATCCAGCCTCATTGCAGTGGTGAAGACCCTCCACTTGCTAGACATGATCCCCTTCGTGGGTAGGGCTGCAGCAGGTTCCACATCACTGGAAAAGCTTCATCACCTACCAGGACGAAGGGGACGGGATGCGTGGTACCCGGAAGAGGTTTTGGTGGGGGTAGAGACACTTGGTCTTGCAGCAGTTGTCTCCCAAACTCCGAGTTTAGCAGCACAAGGGAGTCCCCAGTACTTCTATAGGCGCCGACCTCGATAGCAACAAATTTATATTGTGCATCAGCCACCGCCATCAGGACCACAGAAAAATACTTCTTATAATTATAGTACATGGATCCTGATCGCGGTGGCGCCTATGCAATTGGGGCATTTGGACACAGATTGAAAGCCTGCTGCTACCTGCAACCAAATGTCCTGGGTCGGGATTGGCATCATGATGGGCTGCAAGTGCTGCCAGATCAAGTGGCACGTGCACCCACAATTCCGGAGATGGTTGATTTACCAAACTGGAATTGGAGGTGCAGGGATGCATAACTGTCCCCAGTTGCAAGAAATCTGAAAAAAAAAAAACTAATAATAATTGTTCAGCTAAAAAAAATATATATATATTTGTATGTTTTTTTTGGGCGACAAGCAGTTAAAACTGATTCCAGTCCAAAAAAAACATACAGAGAAGTGTGTGTCAACCAATAAAGGTTTTATTTCTTTGGCTTAAAAGCAGTTAAAATTTATTCTAGTTCCCCCCCAAAAATTTTTGAATAACCTGCTGCAACATAATCACCAGTCGTTCCGTTGGAGAGATGGATGTTCTCGTATTGGTGTCCTCCCGTTGAAGAAATGGGAAATTTCCACCAAACAGTCCAAGGCCTCTGGGGACATTCTTAGAAAATCGTAGAATTTAGCAGGAAAGCTGTGGGAAAAAAAAAGATATATTTGAATTTTGAAAAATGGCACAATAAAAAAATTGTACAATGTTTTGTAATTTTGCATTTCGCATATACCTACTTTTAAAGCTTTAAACATGGTATGTGAAATGTGGGACAGCATAGTGAAAATGCTAAATTTACATACCTCCTCAGTTCTGCATAAAATTGACCTATATGGCCCCTTTCATTTCTGAGTACATTGATCGGATGGACCCAGTACCTGCTGCGCCTGTGTCGTTCCATTCTTTCCTAAAAATAAAATAAAGAATATCTGAAAATACATTTTAATTGACATTAATCCTATCTTTTCAGTTGCATTACATCACCATAACTATATATTTTTAAAAAAAACCATCTGAATACATAACAATGGCAACCAGTATATTGTCCAAAAAATAAAAACCCTCAGTCAATAATCAATAAGTGCATGAGCAAGTAATGAGCAAAGAATCCCTACACCCAGCACACAATCAGCTACACTATACAAGCGTGCAATGAGTTCAATAACAACAACAATAAATAGTCAACACATTACAATCTGCATTTCAAAGCCGAGGACAATAACCAATCGATAATCAATAAATGTACAAGCCAAAATTGCAAAGAAAATCCCGTTCACCAGCGTACAATCCATTACAATACAAAAGCGCAAAACAGGACATGCAATAAAGAAATTGTCAACACATTACAATCTGCATTTCAAAGCCGAGGTCAACACCCAATCGATACTCAATAACTGTACAAGCCACAATTGCAAAGAAAATCCATTCCACCAGCACACACTCAGTTAAAGGGGATGTATCGCTTCATCAGTTCGACTGTTCTCTTGAAGCTTGATCCTCCAAATTCCTGAAATTCAGGGGCGTTTCTTCCCCTCCAAGTTGGGCGTTTCTTAACTGAAAAGGGATGACATCATCCCCCCTTCACTGTTCATGCTGGCTCCAGTGTCCCTCCCTCCCCCCCCCTCCACATGTCACTATCCTCTCCCTATGCTGTTTACATACCTGCATTCAGTCTAAACAGTCTTCCATGAACTCAGTACTGATCTCTCACAGCTGGACGGTTGCGACAGTTGAATCCAGCACAGATCCGTCTCCCTTCATGTTTGCATAAGGCACCAACACACAGGAGCATTAAGGCACTGGGCACAATTCTCCTGTTTTCTGATTATAGAGACAGCTGCAGTGTCAATGAGGAGCACTAAGCTGTATAGCGTGAACACATTTTTGGTCCCTTACACGCAGGAGCATTAAGACACCGCGCACAATTCTGCTGTTTTCTGATTATAGAGACAGCTGCAGTGTCAATGAGGAGGCAGCTAACTGTATAGAGTGAAATTGTTCTCACTAATTCTGAGTGAGAGGCAGGAATGCAAGCTCCGTGAATACAGCCATCTGGGGGCTGAACAGAATGTAAATTATTACAGCTAATAAAATGCAAGGAGGAGGGATTCGACTTTCCGACCAGCACTGGAGAAGTTTGTTTACAGAAACAGAAGATAAGGCAGACTGTAAGAACAAGACAGCTTTGCTAATGACATCCAATTGCAAAGTTGCTTGTTTTCACTGTCCCCTTATTCTGAGGGCCATTTAATGAAATGATACATCCTCTTTAAGCTATACACATAATTGCCCCCACCCTTCTATCGCCTTTGAAGAACAAGCTGGTCTGCATGTAATTCTGAACACACAGCATCTTGTGGCATGCAAAGGTAAGCTCTGCAAAACGCTGTGTGAACACACACTGTAAAAAAAAAATACCAAAATAAATTTTAAGTTCATATGGTATAATTGTGGGCCGCATTTCAGCTTGTATCTTTACTTCAATCCGCCTGAAATGAAATATTCAGTATTATTACTTTTCAATCTCAAAAGTTGACCATATGGAAGACCAGTTTTTATATGTTGAGGATGGAAACTAGCACAATGTAACAGGGAATTGGTGGCAGTGAGTTTGCGATAACCCTTTGTTACTATCCTATCATCTAAGATTTTAATAATTACATCCAAAAATTCTACCTCCTTATTCCCAAAATATGAAGTAAAACTCCTATTCATATTATTGATGTTAATGTACTTAGTAAAGCTATCAAACTCTTCCTTAGTGCCTGACCAGATTATTACCACATCATCAATAAAACAGGACCAGTATTTAATATACTTAAGAAAGGGGTTGTTAACATTGTATATATATTTTTCCTCCCAAATTGCTAGAAATACATTAGCAAAAGTTGGTGCCACGGGTGTCCCCATAGCAGTCCCTACTGCCTGTACAAACCATTCCTGCATAAACATAAATGCATTATGTGTAATGCAAATCTCAATGCCTCACAAATAAATTCCTTGTGTGAATCTTTTACTGATACAGAGTTACAAATTATGTCCATCTCCCTGAAGTACAATACACACATATTGTACACCAAGAGAGAGAGAAGTGACATGCTTTTAAACAACAGCCCACTCATACAACTCCCTTGTGGTAGAAGTATACGCTGAATACCGCATACTTCTAGCACCCAGTATATTGTTGCACAGCGTGTGCCAAAACATGACATGTTAACATACATAATTTGACATTAAAAAGACAGGTATCTTACCCTCCTTTCTCCACGATCGAGTTCGTTGTAGCATAACTTCAACGACAAAACCATTTCCTGGTTCTTCAACGTTATCCTTCTGCGGCGCACTGTTAATAGTTGTTCCATGATTTTGTACTCTCAATAGTCCAAAAGCAATGGGCAAAAAGCTTGAAAGGTTGATCTTTATATCATACATGAGTGGAGATTATTCAAATAATTATCCAATTATTACCTTTTATTTTTCTTTTTTTTATGGGGGCAGGGGCCATCTAGGCTGACTTGAAAAGAAATTAATATCTTCAAACATAAATAGGATGCTAATAGGTCATTTTGAAAAATAATAGGGTGTTTATTGGCTGCCTAGAGTTAAATACGCTTTGAAAATACGCGTCGAAATGCGCATGCAATACGCGCAATTGAATTTGCTCTACGAGGCGTATTTCAAGGCGCAGCTCGAGACATATGTCCCTCTCGTACTACTGACGTATTTGCAGGCGTAAATATGCCCCGAAATAAGCCGTGTGAACATATCCTTACAGAAAGGATTGTTATCTAATGGGAGCGTAAACATAGGGGGCGCACTTCTATAGGCTAAACTGATTGACAATGAAGAGGAGAGAAAGCATTGGATAAAATGTATCTGGTTCAGCAAAGCTTCATTTCTATGATGCTTTTCACAATACTTTTTGGACAGTGAAGTATGGGTTTCAGTATTAATGCAGCTGACAGGTTCTGAAATATGTCTATGTACTTGCTGTATAGTTTTGCCCACGTATAGCTTGGAACAAGGGCACTTGGCAGCATAGACCACCCCCGTAGATTGGCAGTTTATGAATTGCCGCATCGTGAACTCCGTGTCTTTGAATTGGATTAAGGACCTTCATCCTTTTTAAATTGGAAAGGAACCGAGTCCACAGGATGGAGAGAACCAGTGGGAAGACACCTCGGGATTGGAGAAATGACTATGAATCAGGACATCTCTGAGGTTCCTACCTCAACAAAGCGCCATGCTAGGAAGAGTGGGAACAATCCACATAGAGGAGAGACAAGGACCGCACATCCTCATTCTATACATTGCTCTACTGCTTCTCAGCAAAAATGTACAAAATTAACATGAGGTTCTTAGTTACTTTTTGATTAAACGGTATAAGCCCTCTTACCACTTCATGATGACTGACCAACTGGAAGACCTCTGGGAGAAGGCGGATGCCAGTTACACCAGTGAAGGAAGCTGCTGGTTGATGATTTTTTATGATAGATGTCGGGGGAGCTTTGTCTATAACATTAGATAGGTGTTGTGTGTGATCTATTAGATGCTGGTATACTGCAGACACCGGAGTCTGTTTCATGTCTTCAGCATAGTTCTACCATAGTGTACTTGGAACAGTATAAATCATAAAACAGAGAACACAATTCAGCCTTAGATATTTAGACTTTTATTAACCATCAATATTAATAGTTAAGTCTTCATAGCAGGTAATAATTTAGTCACTTATGGACGATCGCTGGAAAATATTTACTAACAAGTTACCTTCGGGAAATGGAGTAATTCAAGGTTCTCTACAGCTGCATATCTGCCAAAGTGATGAGATGGGGAAACAATGGGAGAAGGTGTGAAATTTGGTCCATGGTCGCTTGAATTTGGAGTTGACCACACAGCCTCGTCATAGAGCGGGATAGTGTCATCATCAGTCAGTAAATCCATAACATTAGGTCTGTGGTTGCTTGAATTAGGAGTTGAACACACAGCCTGGTCATAGAGGCGTAAAGTGTCATCATCTGTCAGCAAATCCAAGATATTAGGACCATGGTTACTTGTATTAGAAGTTAACCTCATAGTCAGGTCATAGAGAGGCAGAGTGTCATCATCTGTCAGTAAATCCATGACATTAGGTCTGTGGTTGCTTGAATTTGGAGTTGAACGCATAGCTTGGTCATAGAGATGCATAGTGTCATCATCAGTCAGTAAATCTGAGATATTAGGTCCATGGTTACTTGTATTGGCAGTTAACTTCATAGTCAGGTCAAAGAGAGGCAGAGTATCATCATCTGTGAGTAAATCCATGACATTAGGTCTATGGTTGCTTGAATTAGGAGTTGAACACACAGCCTGGTCATAAGGGGAGTGCATCATTGTCAGTAACCCCATAGTGTCATGCAGCAGATGCTATCCATTTTGCAGTATGCAGGGGACTTGCCCTGAGGATCCAACACAGAGGCGACTTGCTCATAGTTGAGCGGCACATGGGAGTAGATAATGGGATCCACACTGGTGACAGTCACAGCAGCGTCCTTAGGTGACATGGGAAAATAATCTGGTGAAGTGACGTGTAGGATCCTGCTTTTCTTACATGTTCTTGGAGGATTAGCCAAGTTCTCCTTTCCCACCAAAGCCTTGTTTTTAGTGACCTTCATGAGAACCTTCTTTTTAGTGGACTTCACAATAGTCCGGAGAGATGACTGAACCTTCCTTCCTTTGGAGAACCTTTTGGAGCCCATAAGGGTAGAGATTTCCTTCCTAGTTTCTGTGCTGTAGTAGCTCTGTAGACAACAAACCTTCCACCACAGTGGTTGTGTGAACAGTGTCACCCTGTGTCCCTGCAGTGCATTATAAGCAGGTTGGGAGGTCTCCAGGGGTCACCTTGTTTGCTTTCATTTGTCTGGTGAGATAATGGAGTTACTGCAGACACTTTGGAGAAACCTTCACACATTTAAGATGCTAATGAGGCGTCTGCAGGTAAAATAATGACAAGTAATTAGCAAGAAGAAAGAACATAAGAAACCATTGTCAGGCGCATCCCCCAATATATCCAAGCAGAAACAAGACTTGTGTCTAGAATTTACCAAACAATGATATGTAAATCCTGGGCGGTGGAGATTGAAGCCCTGAATGCTCCCCCACTATAATCTCCTATAGATCCTACATTGGAGAATGTTTAGAGTTGTTAATGCAAAGTTACTACTGTAAATAGATCTACAATTGTAATGCAAATTTGGTAAAACAAACCTTATAACTTACAGAAAGGATTGTTGTCTAAAGAGAGAGCGGGGAAAAGATTGACCTATTTAACAGTAAAGATATTGGGAACACAAACTACTGATTGGCAATGAAGAAGTTAGAATAAGATGTATCTGACTTAGCTTAGTATCTATGTTACTAATTACAAGGGTGAAGAAACTACATGCATTATACTTGGTCCTGAAGACAATCAATAAGGTCATTATTAGATTTACTTATTTTTATACTAAACAGGAATTCAATGTCCTCATAGAAAGGAAGTGAATGTTGATCTTCCATTGAGTCCTGTCCTGATGTATTGAGGCCGTGCATATATCCAGTTTACTCCTGTAGTAATTTCTTATGTAGTTACCTCTCCTGGGACCCATTTAGACCTGACATATTCCCCCAAATTCCAGGCTTTTTGGGTTGTAAGAGGTTGTTCAAACGGCGTTTTTGGATCCGAAGATCGCATCTAAAAACGCAGTGTCTTTCGGATCCAACATGCAGCTGCGTGTTTGGATGCGTGTTGGCTGCAGCAGGATCGCACCCTATAGTTTATTATAGGACTCCGGCTGACTCTTTCGGATCAAGAATTGACAGGACAACTCTTATAACGACGCAGTGAGATACGTATCAGTGATCACTCGTGTGAACGGCGATACGTGTTCTACATTGCTCGCAGTGTAAAATCATGCTGCTCATTGTTAGATGTGTGTTTGGGTCTGTCTGGACCGAACCAAAACCGTATGTTCACACGGACCCAACACGCCCTGTGACCATACCCTTATTGTGACAATACTTTGTCTGGACAGTGAAGTATGGGTTTCAGTATTAATGCAGCTGACAGGTTTTGAAATATGTCTATGTACTTGCTGTATAGCTTTGCCCATGTATAGCTTGGAACAAGGGCCCTTGGAAGGATAGAAAAATGCAATGCCAGCTCCTTCTGAAGAACCGAATTAAAACATAATCACCATTTATTGAAATCTTCATAAAAACTATTCCAATGAACACATCCTTAATGGCTCACATAGACAGCACCAGGAGGGGATCAGTAGTGCATGGTATAGGAAATCGAAACTGACGCGTTTCAGATGAATGATATCCTTAATCATAGGCTACATGATACCTCTATCCCTTCCTATTTAAAAAGACCGCCACGGTCACATGACATGAACAAAAGCACCTCCTGTCAATCACACTTCCCCAGGAACGGAGGCAGAATAGAGACAATAAAAACCAACCATCCTTGTATGAAGTGCGAAATAGAATCACAATAAATATCATAATTAGTAATGATAAGAAACATCTTGTTTTATATTAAGACCTCCAGGAGCCCCGGTAGCTAGAATAAAATCCATCTGGATTCCCTACTAAAAAGCCTATAATGTGGGTCCCCTCCTCTCACTGAACGTATTAGGGTATGTTAACACGGCATACTGGGGCACGTATTGTACACGCCACAGAACGCTGTGTGTTTTGGAAGGACATGCTGATCAGCACATACTTCCAAGGATGGGGGGGGGGCTGGCCCATTCACCTCTATTATCAGCGCATAAGCGCCACAAAGAAGTGACCTGTCACTTCTCTCCCCCAACAGACAATAGGATCGTATTGTACGCCTGGGGAGGCGACATGTAATTCATAGGTCTCTATGAGAGCTGTGAATTACCATAATTGCAGTACGAATTTTGCGGCGTGTAAAGCGCAAATACGCACCGCAATTACGCCGCTTGAACACACCCTTAGTTTCTCAATGCCACAAAACCTAAAGGAACAGACATCCCCGAATGCACTTCTTGAAAGTGTCCAGACACCGTGGAACATTTAAAGCAATCTTTCCTAATCACATCTGACAAATGTCTTCTGACTCTTATTTTTAGAGGTCCTGTAGTGCACCCTGCGTATTGAATTCTACAGCTATTACATGATATCCAGTAAACCATGTTTGCTGTTACAATTCATATAGTTCTTGATTGTATATTGTTTGCCTGTTACAAATGAGGTGAACTCCTTGGTTTTGCATGCATACTTGAACACCGTGCATTGTGATTGTCCGCAACCATGATAACCCTGTGTTGATAACCACATATTATTAGCAATTGTTTGACTAGTGAACAAGCTGAGTGATAATAAAGATTAAATCCAAAAGAAGAGGTAAAGTCGTAAAATATAACATTTAATGCTATCAAATAAAACATAACTAACTAGACGTCTCCCAAAAGAACAAAACGATGCCGAACTACAAACAGAGAGAAAAAACATACACTAGCCCTAAGAGACTAGACAAAACCCTATCCTAAGAAAACAGGATGGTCGCCCTGATAAGGGCGCTCCTGACAGGATCCTAACCCTAGTCTATAAATTCCCTATAACATACTCCAGTCTCGTCCCAACATGTTTTGACCAGCCTCAAACTTTTTCCTGATCACCTCAGGGGACGATTTAGAGGAAAACAACAAAAGAGAAAGGAGTACTATACTAAAGAATATTTTACTTTAGCTACTTAGACATCACAAGGATGAAAATATGTGACTACATGCAAAATCACAGCTTATGGTGCATAAACATCCAATAGACACCAGAAAGATGGATTAGGAATAGAATAACGGGGTAAATATACGTTACCAGGATACGGCCGGGGAAATTACTTGCATGAATGACATCACTGACATGTCTTACCAGAATGTATAAAGCACTCCCACAGCCCCCGGTAAAATTACTGCAAGATGTAAGATAACAAGTCATTAGCTACCAGACAATATATGTGCAGCAGGAATACAGAGAGCCACCCATGTTCCTGGAGAGTACTCACTCATCTACAGCCCCGATCGTCCTCTCTCGCCCTGTCAGGGCACTTGCAGCATCGGCTGAATTCACATGGAGGAGACGCCGCCGTCACACGGCTTTAAGCGCGCCAACTCGCGCGCATTGACGTCACGCCGCGCGTCGCGCTTCACAGCACAAAGCCAAATGCGACCAGAGTCCCCACATAGGCAGCAGCACTCAGCAGAATACTGCCATCAAGCGGACGCAACTAGAAGTGCACGGCAATGCATATCATTCATTCAATGCATAGCCATTTGTATAAACGACATTTAATACAGGATCAAGAGGAATTAAGACCAGAGATACACAAACAGGTAATTAAGGTAAGTCAAGACCGTCTCTCATGTGTACTAGACGGACAGTGCAGGAGTAATGTGACACTAGATGATATAAAATAGCGCCACAAAAATGCTACAGAAAATTACAAAGACACAGGGCATAGAATAAAGAGGCATCAAATAAAACAGCTAAAATCCAGCTGCTCATTCAACCCTCTGGAGGCTGTGGTTTGAAGCAGATGAATCCAAAAACGCTCTCTTTGGAGCAGAAGGCGATTTACATCTCCCCTTCTACATGTCGGGGGCATCCGATCAATGCCACACCATTTGAGGCAGGACGGGTTGCCTCCATGAAGTTGGTGAATGTGGCGTGAGACGGGTGTCGTACACCAGATAAATGTTCCCCCAATACGCCTCCACAGCTGACGGGTCGTTTTACCTACATATCTCATCCCGCACTCACAGGTGATTAGATATATGACGTATGTGGATTTGCAGTTGATAAAGTAATTGATGGAAAACTCTCTTTTTTTCGGGATCTGAGAAAGTACTACTCTTTTCAATGAAGGGACAGAAGCTGCAGGTACCGCATTTAAAAGTCCCTTTAGGTCTTTGAAGCCAGGTCTCACAGCGGTGAGAACATAAAGGCTATGGACTAAGTCACGCAAATTCTTCCCACGTCTGAACGATATAGAAGGAGACGTACCTAGGACATCCCTAAGGTCAGGGTCCATTCTCAAAACGTGCCAATGACGTTCCAAGATCTGTCTAATTTGTGGGGCTGCGTTGTCAAAGGTCCCGACCAGTCGTATAACTGATTGAGCATCATCCTCCTTTTTTGAGTTTGATGCCAGTTGTTTCGATCGATCTTCAGTTAGGGCATGTTGGTAAGCCCTTCTAAGTATATGATCAGGATAACCTTTAGCACGGAAGCGCTCCCGTAATAGAGATGCCTCCTTTTTAAAGTCAGACATTGAGGAACAGTTGCGTCTTAGGCACAAATACTGCCCTCCTGGTATGCCTTTCTTTAGAGGGACTGGGTGACAGCTCTACCACCGCAACAATGAATTAATTGCGGTAGGCTTCCGAAAAATGTTTGTGGAAAGTTCACCTGACTTGTTCTTCGTAATACGTATGTCCAAAAATGGTAGAGTGTCAGGGTCTATCTCAGAGGTGAACCTGAGATTAAATCAGTTATTAAGTTCCTGTACCATCTGATTAAATTCATCTGGTGTCCCATTCCAGATAATGAGAATATCATCTATGTACCTGGCCCATAATGCGATCTTTTCCGAGAAGACCAGTGGATCTTCACCAAAGATGACAGAGGTCTCCGATCAGCCGAGGTACAGGTTGGCGTAAGCGGGCGCACATGGACTACCCATGGCTGTACCCCGTAGCTGGTGGAAGATACCCCCGTCAAACCAGAAGAAATTTTTTGTCAATGTGAACTCAAGGAGTTCAAGTACGAACTCACTATGTGCTGTACACTGGGTCCCTCTTGTGGACAGGAATGCCTTAACCGCCTGCAAGCCAGCATTGTGGGAAATCGAGGTGTAGAGGTATTCGACATCAATGCTGGCTAGATAGGCGTCCCCATCCACATTCAAACCCTCCAGTCTTTTCAGTAAATCAGCTGTGTCCCTAGTGAATGATAATAGTCAAATAGAAGAAGAGAGAAACAGCTCACCTGGGATCCAGGATACACCTCATTCAGCTGCTGCACGGCCAGGGAGACTAGCCTTTCAAGTCAGATCCAACACACAAATAGCAAATAGCCAGCGCTTCTGATGTTGACAGAGTTAGATCCAAGCGGTATAAGATGGCATTAAAATTCTTGTACCTTTATTCATATATTGTTAAAATCCATTCCTCACATGAGGCCAACATGACGGGAAACGTCTCACTAGCGTCCTCGCTGTAGAGTTAGCTGGAAAAACTGACCGACGCGTTTCGGGTCAGGCGACCCTTCCTCATGGTTTAACTACAGCTGCTACCTGTAGAGTTAAATACCCAAGGGAACACTACAAGGTGCTTAACCCTTTAAAATCCGACTCCACAGAAACAAACCTTATTAAAAAAGAGATGTATGCATACGACAACATACAAAACATAGTATATAACACAAAAATACAAAAGTGTAAAAAATAAACTAACTCCAGCAATATTTGACATATGAATTATCCTATTAGTAATAATATTGAATATCTTGTTTAATGTTTAAACCTAATGCTGTTCTAGTATCCAAGGTGAAAATCCATCAGGCTTACCTGGCAAGTAGTTTTTTATGTAGATCACTGCCTCGAAATGGGCGCGATACATGTTCTATACCCGTTACTGTTAGGGAGCGAAGATCACCCTTGTGTACATTTGAGAAATGCCTAGAGGCTGCAGAAATTTTAAAAGCATCTATTTTTTGGGAATCTGACAGGTGGCGACGGATGCGGACTTTTAAAGGGCCAGTAGTACACCCTACGTATTGTAGTTTGCATGCTACACAACCTATCATATACACTACATACATGGTGTTAAAATTAATAAATGCTTTAATTGAAAACGTTTTTCATTGCTAAAGGATGTAAAGGTGGTTGTCTTATTCATATAATTGCACACTTTGCATATATTGTGACCACATTTCTAACATCCCTTAAAGTTCAACCACGTATTGGAATTTTTATCATTGGTGGTGAAAAGACTTGGTGAAACTAGAGAGCCTATTGTGGGAGCCCGACGTGAGACAAATCTTATATTATGTTTTAGAAAAAATTTTATACGTTCGTTAACATACAAAATTGGCAAATGGCTTTTTATGATATTGATAATTTCATTGTACTGTTTACTATAGTTTGTAGAGAAAGTTACATATTCTTATGTTTTCGTTCTAACTTTTTTTCTAAGCAGATGAGTTCTTTCTAGGTCATTGACTTTTTTTTACTGTCTTTTTTAAAATATTGTTAGAATAACCTCTTTGTTTCAATTTGTTACAAGTAACTAGTTGTTGTGAAACAAAGTCTCCTGTATATGTACAATTGCGTTTCATTCTTATTAGTTCACCCTTTGGTATGTTATTCACCACATGAGGGGGATGACACGAATCTGCTCTCAGGGTAGAATTTCTGGCCATACTTTTTTTGGTAGGGTTTGACAGAGATACAACCTCCATCATGCCCCCTAATTTTGGGATGCCCAAAATAATTTTTGACTTTTTGTTTCAAACGAAAATTTTTGGGTTCATGCTGTTCTTATTGAGGGTATGATCAAAATTTTTAATGTGGGAAATCACCTGTCAAATGAACACAGGTCAAAAATATAAGGGGGTGCCCATTTGATGACTCCGTGAAGGGAGATCCGGGTTAAACAAAAATTTCTCCTCCCATGCTGACATATAGATGTTAGAAAGGTCGGTAAACATCTGGCCCCCATGGAGGCCCTTTTTGAAGGAATACCACGAACATAAAAAAAATTAGTGACAGTATATTCAACAGCAAAAGATAAAATTATTTCCATATTGAAAAAAGCACTATACCTCTCCCAAAAACCCTTAAACCGGACCGGTCATGTGGGATCTGGGGAATAACCCCCCCACATCCAAAACAACCCCGGGGCCGGCCAACAGGAATTTTTAAAAAGCAAAAACCAATTGCTTGGTGTCTCGTAAAAAAACAGGAATACTGACAATCAAGGGTTGTAACTGCAGATCGACCGATCGTCCCAGTTCCTCATTGAGGGATCCAATGCAGGGGTAAACGACCCCATGTGGATTTTAGGGATGGCATGAAAAATGGGCATTATCGGTTTTTGTTTATTTTAATTTCTCCCCCCCTCCCCGGGGCAAGACTCCCTGTGAGACTCCATATTCTAAGACTTTTTCCAAATCCTTTCTGTAACTGTTAGTGGGGTCTCCTGTTAAGGTTTTATAATACTGTGGATCCTGCAACATGAGAGTCAGTTCTCTATGATATAAGTCTCTGCTCAAGAGCACTACCGCTCCCCCCTTGTCCGCTGGTCGCACGATAATTCTGGTATTGTATTTTAGATTTTGTAGGGCTGTACTTTCTCCTTTAGTAGGGTTGGCACCAGGGATCTTAGTCCGGTCTAAGACCCGTTCTCTGAAAAGCTGTTTAAGATCTTCCTATATTCTGTCTTGGAAGATGTCCATGGTTGATAATCTTGAGTTCAAAGGATAGAAATCATTGTTACGTACATAGAATTCAGAATCATGGATATCTTCAATGTCCTCCACTGATCCGGCAGTTTCACTCGCTAGTTGTCTTAATTGGGTGATACTTAATAATTCCTTAAATTCAGGGATGACAGACTCTTCACAATATCGTGTATCAATATCTCGCTCAGGGATTTGTATACTAGAATTATCGGAATTTGCTTCATTATATTTAGATAAAGAAAATTGATTTTTGAGAGTGATGTGGCGTACAAATCTATTAACATCTAACAGTGTTTGGAAGACTTGAAAGTCGTGTGACGGTGAGAAACTTAGCCCCTGGATAGCACGGATAGAGTGTCCGCCGACATTATTTGGCCGGATAGGTTTATAACCGGTGATAGTAGCTCCTGGCTCTGCGATGCTCCCAGGGAATTCTTCCTGGACGCCCGGTGTTTGCGTCCAGACCTCCTACATCGTTTTTTGAGACTGTAGCCGTGTATGAATAAGACAACCACCTTTACATCCTTTAGCAATGGAAAAACGTTTTCAATTAAAGCATTTATTAATTGTAACACCACGTATGTAGTGTATATGATAGGTTGTGTAGCATGCAAACTACAATACGTAGGGTGTACTACTGGCCCTTTAAAAGTCCGCATCCGTCGCCACCTGTCAGATTCCCAAAAAATAGATGCTTTTAAAATTTCTGCAGCCTCTAGGCATTTCTCAATGTACACAAGGATGATCTTCGATCCCTAGTGAATGATGGTAGAGATTGAACAAAAGGTGTTAATATCTTATCAATATAAATGCCACAATTCTGGCACAAGGCGTCAACTCGACATACAATGGGACGGCCTTTGAGAGGACTACAGCCTTTGCGTAAATTAGGCAGGGCATAAAAGGTTGCCACCCTTGGATGTCATGGGAAGAGGAACTCAAACTCAGACTGATCAATCAAGCTACTCTCTTTAGCTTTAATTAAAAGCTGTCGTAATTCACCTTGGAACCTATCTGTCGGGTCCCCACTAAGTCGTTGATAGCATTCGGTGTCTGAGCGTAAAGCTAGACACATGTCCCGATATTGTATGGAATCAAGGATAGCGATGTTGCCCCCTTTATCAGAGGGTTTGATGCATACATCGCCATCCATCAGGATTTGTCGTTCAGTCTTGGAAAAGTTATTCGAAGAGCGACCCTTTACGTCCTCCAGATCTCGCACTACCAGTTCTTAAAATACATCAATACAAGATACCTCATTTAGTGGAGGCATTTTGGTGCTTTTTACTTTCAAGGTCGTAAAAGGGCCCATACCAAAATCTGACTGTGCTGAATCAGCAAGGCCGAAAAGGAGTCTGACGTCCTCAAGCATGTCCACAGGAATGCCCAATTCTGCACTTTCTCTTTTATTTTTAACCATAAAGAATTTGCGCCACTGTAACTTACGGGTAAATAAATTTAGATCCTTAATCCAATTAAAGAGGTTAAAAGAATAGGTTGGTACAAATGATAACCCTCTCTTTAGGATCGATAAATGTTCAGCTGACTGAATCTTTTTAGACAGATTCACAATCTGGGTTTCAGAGTCCGTCACAGCTGATCTTAAACTCGATACTGGGGTGTATTCGCTCTTTCCCTCAATTGGTATGGGTGATAATAAAGAGCCTAATGTAGGTGCTCGCCTTGAAATAAATCTAATATTGTTATGTAGCAAATCCTGCTTGTATTCATTCACGAGCAACAAAGGCGGATGTTTTTTAATGATTGCAACTATATTATGAAATTGCTGACTGTAACAAGTGGAAAAAAGTTATACACTCACCTTCCTCTTAATTTTGCCACGTAATAAAGCACACCGAGCCATCTGTCTAGTTTTATTTTGGGCTGACAAAATGGACTTGACTGGGTAAGCTCATTGTGCTAACCTATTGCAAACAGTTTTTTCCACCTCAGAATATACCTGATCTTTAGTACAACACCTCGTCGCTCGTACCCGTGCCATGGATGACACGATTCAGCTCTTAGTAACTGTCATCGCTAATAAAGCGGTTCAGATGTGATCAGTTTTCAAATGAATTTAAGGTAAAAATATCCAGGATTTATTTAATGCAAGCATTGGGAGACTTTTCATGGTATTTAGCATATACAGACAAAGTTCTCCCCTTCTTCAAGAGGGTTCAGGTTTTTGTAGTCATAACTCCCTCAATCTTCTGCAAAAATAAATTAGCCAATCAATTTAAACATAGTCACTATAAGCTAGTGTTGAAACTAAGTTTATCATATGCAGCCCACCCGGGTGTATCCCTTCTCAAACAAAGAACCTTGTTCCTTTGAATAGGCCTATACCTCCAGGGCTTATGTTTTCAATTATTATGCTCCTTCCTGTCTGCCTGGATGAGGGGCCCTGGTAAGGAAAACTTAAATTACTTTCTAGTTACACAATATATGTATTTCTCTAATCATTATATACTGAATGAGAACAAAGAACAATAAGTATCTAAAAATCATATAAAAGTATAAATATTACCCTCACAGTAACTAATTACGTTGCATTGGTTTCCTATATGGTGACACTATAACGGACTTTCCTGTCTGTCCCTCCAATGTCAAGTCCAAAAAATACATAGACGTCGCAGGAATCTGTGGGGTGAAGCTTAGGTTCATCATGTTGGTGTTAACATATTTAACAACATTTGAGGCTTGAGTCTCACTCCCCCCTCCCTTCCCCCACCATCAGCAGATCATCTATATATCTCCCGTACCAGATGATGTGGGGGGAGAATAGACAGCCATCACAGAAGATGAACCTCTCCTCCCAGACCGACATAAAAATGCCATCCAGTGAAGGAGAGAAGCGAGTGGCCATAGATTTTTGTCAAACATAAAGAAATTGAGAGTCAAAATATAGTCCATCAACTTCTCATTGCAATACTGCTCCACCTCCGAAAAAACAGCTCGGTGCTATGTGAGCCATTAAGGATGTGTTCATTGGAATAGTTTAAATGAAGATTCCTATAAATGTTGATTATGTTTTAATTTGATTCGTTTCTTCAGAAGAAGCTGGCATTGCATTTTCCTGTCTTTGAATTTACACACGTGCGGACCCCACCTGGCCGTGCTCCCGTGGGACGAATCTACATTGGACCAGGGTGAGCTGATTGCCACATTGTGGCTTTGCTTTTTTCTCTACTTGGCAGCATAGACCACCCCCATAGATTGGCAGTTTATGAATTAACGTATCATGAACTCTGTTTTCGAATTGTATAAGTGAACTTCATCCTTTTTAAATTAGAAATGAACCACATCCACAGGACGGAGATAACCAGTGGGAAGACACCTCGAAATTGGAGAAATGACTGAACCAGGACATCGCTGAGGTTCCTACCTCAAAGCGTAATGCTAGGAAAAGTGGGAACAATTCACATAGAAGAGAGAGAGAGACAAGGACCGCACATCCTCACTCTGTACATTGTTATGCTTCTCAGCAAAAAAATTTTCAAAAAGAACAGGGGTTCTTAGTTACTTTTTAGTCAACGTATAAGCCCTCTTCCAAATTCATGGTGACTGCCCAAACTGGAAGCCCCTTGGGAGGGCGGTGCCGTTACCCCGTGAAGGAAGTGCGGTTGATTTTTTTTTATGATAGATGTCGGGGGAGTTTTGTCTATAAACTTAGATGGTGTGTGTGTGATTTTTTGTGTGGTATACTCCCGAACGGAGTCTGTTTCTGTCTTCAGCATAGTTCTACCTAGTGTATTGGAACAGTATAAATCATAAAACAGGAAACAATTGAGCCTTAGATATTTAGACTTTTATTAAACCATCAATATTAATTTTTTAAGTCTTCATAGAAGGTAATAATTTAGTATTATGGACATGGGGAAATTTTTATAAAAAAGTTACCTTTGGGAATGAAGTTTTTAAGGTTTCAAAAGTGCATATTGCCAAAGTGATGTGAGGGGGGAAAAAAATGGGAAAAGGGGGAAAAATTCGGTCTGGTTTGTTAATTTGGGAGTTGACCACCGGGGGCCCTGTCATAGGGGGATGTGTACTCAGTCAGCAAATCCGAGATTTTAGGTCCAGGGTTACTTGTTTTGGGAAATTTTTCCTCTTAGTAGGTATAGAGGGCAGAGTTCATCACCCCGTCAGTAAACCCATGAAATTAGGCCCTGGTTGTTTGAATTGGGGTTTTGAACCCAAAGCCTGGTCATGAGGCTTTAAAAGGTCATATTCAGTCATTTTAAATTGAGATTTAGGCCATGGTTACTTGTTTGGCGTTAACTTAACGAAGGTTTTTTAAAAAGAGAGGCAGGTAATCCATCAATCTGTGAGAAAATCATGAATTAGGTTATGGTTGTTGAATTTGGAGTTGAACCAAGCCTGGTCTAGGGGGGATAGTGTTATCCTGTCAGTAACCCCATTTTTTTTTTTTTTTTTTTTTTTTCCCCCTGGGCAGGAGATTGCCCCGCAAAATTTTTGCGTAATCAGGGGGGAAACTCGTCTTGAGGATTTCCATCAGAGAGGGACTTGCTCATAGTTGGCGGCACGGGGGTGGGATATGGGATCCCACTGGTGAAGCCCAGCAGCGTCCTTAGGGGGCAGGGAAAAATTTTGGTGAAGTGACGTGTGGATCCTGCTTTTTCTTACTGTTTTTGGAGGTTAGCCAAGTTTCCTTTCCCCCCCCAAAGTTGTTTTTAGTGCCTTCATGAAAACCCTTTTTTTTTGTGGCTTCCAATGCCCGGAGAGAATGAGACCTTCCTTCCTTTGGGAGAAGCTTTTGGGGCAAAAAAGGGTAGGATTTGCTTCTTTGTTTTTGTGCTGTAGTGTCTGTGACCCAAAAACCCCTTCCCCCACTTTTGGGTTGTGTAACAGGTCCCCCTGTGCCCCCTGCAGGGCTTTTTAAGCGGGTTGGGGGAGGCTCCGGGGGGTACCTTTTTTGCTTTCATTGGTCGGTGGATAATTAAGTTACTGAGAAAAATTTGCATTTTTGCAGGTAAATTATGAAAGTAATTAGCAAGAAGAAAGAACATAAGAGCCTTTTTCGGCGTTTTCCCCCAATTTTTCCAGCGAAAACAAGACTTGTGTCTAGAATTTCCAAAAAATGTTGTAAATCCTGGGCCCTCGGGAAGCTGTCCTAAAAGCCCCCATTAACCCTTGATTTTTGGGGAAAATGTTTGGTTGTTTGCAAAAGTTATACGAAAATGTTTCTACAATTGTTATTGCCAATGCGCTTTGGAAAAACAAACGTTCAGATTTCTAGAAAAAAATTTTCTTGGGAAGGGGGGTTTGTTTCCCATAAATGGTTGAAAAATTTGGGTGGCGAGTAAGTTGAGCCCTTTTTTTTAAACTCCACCACTTTCCCTATAGATACTAGATGGAGAATGTGTGAGTTGTTGTGCAGTAAAAAAGCGGAATTTGTTTTTTAAAACCCAAATTTAAATCCACTTTCCATTAAACCCCTTTAAAAATTCATCTGTTTCTCTAGATGAAGGACGGCGCCAATGTCCTTTAAAAATTTGTAGTTTTTTGGGAAACAATATGAAAAAATTTCCCGATGTAGGAAAAAACCCAGAAGAAATAACCCCAGTAGTGGGACGGTTTATTCTATCTGCCGAATCCCGCCCTTTAAATCCCCTAGTGGGAAAAAACCCCAAAACTTCACCAATTTGTGAAAAGGACTCCACCCTCCTTTTCAAACCAAAGGGGAGAGGAAAAAATATAACTCCCCGGGCCCACTTTTTAGGTACACCTGTTGAAACGGGTTGGGCCCCCCTTTTCCCTTCGACTGCCTCAATTCTTCGTGGATAGATTCCATAGGGTTAAACGATGCTCAATTGGTAGCAAGGGGCCCAAAGAGTGCAAGAAATATTCCCCCCAACATGACACCACCACCACCAGCCTGAACCGTTGATAAAGGCGGATGGTCCATGTTTTCTGTTGTTGCCGCCAAATTCTGACCCTATCACCCGTTTGTCGCAGCAAAAAATCGGACTCTTCGACCAGGCAAGTTTTTCCAATCTTCTACTGTCCAATTTCGATGAGCTTGGGAAAAAATTGGAGCCTCAGTTTCCGTTTTAGCTGAAAGGAGTGGCCCCCGGGTGTGGTTTTGTGCTGTGCCCATCTGCCTCAAAGTTTCCGTCTGTGCGTTCAGAGTGCTCTTCTGCCTCCTTGGTTGAACGGGGGTATTTGAGTCCACTGTTCCCCTTTCTATCCTCAAACCCGTTGCCCATTCTCCTTTGCCTTGGCTCAACAAGGCATTTTCCGCCCACGAACTGCCCTCACTGGTTTTTTTTTCTTTTTCGGCCTTCTTGTAAACCCTGGAGATGGTTGTGCATGAAAATCCCGGGACGCGTTTCTAAAATTTCTCAGACCAGCCCTTCTGGCAAAAAAACCCATGCCACGTTCCAAAGGCACTAAAATCACCTTTCTTCCCCATACTGATGCTCGGTTTGAAACTGAGGAGATGTCTTGAATGTTACATGCCTAAATGCATGAGTTGCCGCCTTGTGATTGGCTGATTAGAATTAAGTGTTAAGAGCAGTTGGCAGGTGTACCTAAAAAAGGGCCGGTGAGTGTCATCTGTGTGTGAAAAAACAAAAAAGTGATTCATAATTCATAATGAAATCTCCTCTATGGTTAATAGCTTTTGGTGATCCGGTATCTAACATGAGGAACCAGTATCCTGTTTAATACAGCTCTTCTTCTATTGCCTCCCTGCATTGCTTGATTAACCCTTTCTATTCCAAAGAAAGAAAAGGTGAAACCTCCATTTGTTTTGATTGAAATTTCCCCTAGATGAAATACATTGTTAATAACTTTAAAGATCCATGAAAAATGTTTCCTGATTTGGTTTTTGATTTGTGGCCATACATCTACTAGGAAAATTGATTCAGTCATCGAATAAATATGCTGCCCACTTAGTCACAATTTATAGACTGTTTAATATTGTTTCGGGCCCTCTATTAATCCCTGAATTTATATTATAGTTTTGGGTTTTCGAAATTTTTTATAAAAGTATAAAAGTTGTTCTCAACCCCCCGATGTTTGTCTTTTTTAAATTTACGTAATTGGTGACAAAAAGGAAAACCAAAGTTGTGGTTGTAGGGAAAAAAAAAAAAAACAACTTTTATCAAGGTCTTTTTTGACACCCTTTTTGGTGGTGGAACATGTCGGGGGAGCTTTGTCTATAATTTTAGATAGGCATTGTTATCGCTGAATCAGTGGTTTTGATGTGATTGGGTTTCCAAATTAAAGAAAAAATAAAATAGTAGAAATTGTTTAAAACGTTGCAGAAGCAAACATACGTGTAGGTATTGTCTTTAAAAGTAAGTGGCTTTAAGGGGTCATGATGTGAGAAAAATTCACGGTACATTCAAGGTTTATTCTTGCATGCAAGGAGACAAAGCAGTGTACATAGCAAAGTATCTGTCTGTCTGAGACGTACAATGTCCCATCTCTTATAGGTTTATAGTCCCCTCCTTTGTAAGAATAATACATAACGACTTCTTGCCATCTAACCATAAATCAGTTAAGGCACTACAAAGCATAATACTTGACTAAACAATAGATATTCCTGTTGTAAGCATAATAAATTTGTGTTATATCAAAATATAATCTTCTATAACTCGGATGTATTTATCCTCATATCCCATAGTCTATACATTTGTGAAGTTTTCTTTTTGTTTTTGTACAAAGCCGTCAGTATTTTAACATTCCTTTTAAATTTTTAAACTTTTTCTAGTATTTTTTAAATCCTAATATCTGACTGTATTGTACCATAAAGAAATAAATGGCCAGTACTCAAGTGTATGACAGTGCTCGTGGAAGGGATATTGCAACCCCAAGTTACAGAAGATTGAATAAGTCCATAGCACACAAATGTAGATTTTGATTTAAATTAATAAATTACATTTACAGCTGTTACGTCAAAGTGAAATGAAGCGATGTTGAATTGTGACTCAGACTCAGTCTTTAATTTGGGCCCCTAAAGAAATTGAACCGTTTCTTTTTAAGGAAATTGGTGCAGAATGTGAATCAATGGTTTGGAGAGCAATTGGAGAAAAAAAATTTTTTTGGGAACCTTCTGTATATGTTTGCTGGTTGTATTTGGAAAACCTGTGGGCAATAGACCTGTCTTGGCAGGAGTTCATAAAGGATCATGGGGGACAGTCCTGTTTTCCTTGAGGGTGATGGACTGGAACAAGGCCAATGGCAAAATGGTATGGCTTCTCTGTTTCTTCCGAGTTTTTGATTTTAAATTTTGAGGTTTTTTAATCGCTCACCTTTCCCGCTCTGAAGGTGGTAGGAGGATGTGAAAAGTCTGTTCTATACCTAGGGCACGTCACTTCCCTCATGACTTCCCCTGTGAATTGTGTTCCTCTATCTCTATTTTTTCTGGTAGCCCAAATCAACAAATAAGTTCTCTGGGCAGTTGCTTTTGCTTTGTTTTCAGCACCAGGTAGGCTTCTGGCCACTGAAAAAAGTTTAAACCCCGATATTTTATTACTGTAAAAGGGGGGAAGCTCGGGGTTAAAAAGAGGTCCCCGGAAATGGGGACAAGCAAGCTTGTGCGGAAAAAACGTTTTGTCCCCGCGTTTATTGTGCGGGTGGCAGAAAAAAAGTACTCAAAACAACAAAAAAATATACAAATAAAAAATCCCGCTGTCTGAGCGCTAACAAAAAAAAAATCCTTATATGTCTTATGCTTGGAGATTTTGGTTTTGCCTCTCAGGCCCGCTTCCCGGCCTGTAAAGCGACCCCCCAAGTCAGTGGGGTATGCTTATAAGCCAGACAAAAACCTGGCACTGGAACCCGGGGGGCAGCCACCCACCCCAATTTGCTGCTCCCCCGGTTTTTAAAAAAAGGGCCCGATAAGTGTGTTTCCCCAGTAAAAAAACTTAGATAAACTGTGCCAACCGCCCATGCAGTGACCAAACTAAGTGACGGCTTTTACCTAAAACCCGGGGCCCGGTCTCTCGGTGACATGTTTGTCTGCCTTCCGAGCAAAAACTCTGGGCCTATGTATACCCTGTTTACCCCCTTTCCCTTCGGGGCCCTTCATTCCCCCCCCCCCTCTGCCAGACCTGTGGGGGGGCCCCTGTGCCTTCGGAAATGGGCACGTACAACGCGTCTGCATTGCCCTTTCTGCGATCCAGGACGATGTTCCCATAGAATTTTTAGTCCTGTAAAGGCAGGGAAAAAACCTGGTAACCCTAGCATTTTGCCTTTATTCTGGGGGCCATCCATTTTAAAGGTGGTGATCGGTGCCCGCCCAAATTGCAGTAGGTGCGCTGGCGGGGTTGTGTGTGCACATGTAGAATTAAATTGTGCCGAGCCCTGCCGTGGCACCCAGGTTTGAATAGTTTTTTCAGAATGTTTTTTTTGTGCAGAACATTTGTTATACTTTGGGTACATTTATTTTACCTTATGGGGAAAGGGGAAAAGGGTGCTTCCATTTTGGTTTTGTCCCCGCCCCCTCTCACAGGCTGTATAAGAAGGGCGCTTGCAGGTTTGGGGGTTTTTTATTTTTTCCTTGGGAAAAATGGGGTTGGTTGACCCGTGAGAGGCCGATTGGGGGCGATTGAGAGGTTAAAAATAGCATAGGACTGCCCCCAATTTAGTCCGTTGAAAGTGTGGGCAGTTTTAAAAATTTTTGATCAAAATTGTGAACCGAGGGGTCTCAAAAATTTTTTCTTTTATGTAGATGCATAAATGCTTTTTTAGGGTTTCAGTAGTGACGCCTAAATTGTCTGCCCAACAAAAGTACCTTAAGGATCAATTGCCCACTTAAGACCCGGAATCCCTCCAATTATGGGTAATTTTTTTCCCCCGTGTTAATTCCTGTTGGTGACCAAAGGGTGTTCTTCACCCTTAACTACCCGTGCGGCTGCTCCTAGACCAACATTAGGGCATCTGCCCCTTCTTAAATTCCCTTTTTAAAATCGGGTGCATTAAAAATGGCCTCTTACATAAGACCTCTTTTTTAAATTTTTTGGAAGGTTCTTCTGATTCTCATCCCTTTTTACCCTATTTGGACTTAGCCCCTTTTTAAGGGCTGTAGGGGAGCGAATGGTGGCAAAAAATTTGGGACAAAAACCCCCCGATAATATCCGCGTCCCTGAAAGGCTCTACCCGTTTTTTTTGAGAATGGTTGTGGCCATTTTTATTTGCCTGCTTTGTCCTTTGGGTTTAAAACCCCACGTCAATATTGTTCCCCCAAATAGCGAGCTTCCTCAAACCAAAACGAACTTTTTAGGGGTTTGCTGTATACCGCCCCCGGATTTGGGTTACCATGCCTGGACCTTGGTTGATGTTTCCCCGTCTGTGTAAACATGACCGATGTTAAGTAGGCCCCTGCATATGCTTATGGGGCTGTAGGATTTTTTCCATAAGTCTTTGAAAGTGGTTGGGGCCCCCTGCAGGCCAAAAGGGAGTACTATGTACTGAAAATGACCATCAGGCGTAGAAAAAGCAGTCTTTTCTCTTGTCTCCTTGGTGAGTGGCACCTGCCAGCATCCTCCACCACCTTGTAAGGGGGTAAGCTCGGTGGTACAACGAGGTCCCAGGGCAAATGGAGACACAGCCCGCCTTGTAGCGGAAGCACGGTTCTTGTCCAGCATTTATTGTGCGGGTGGCAGCAAAAACGTACGTCAATACAAATAATATACAAAAACTCCTGCTCGTCCGAGGGCTAACTAAACAAAAGTAATCCTTACTATCGTCTTATAGCTTGGATCTTGTGGTGTCGCCTCTCAGGCCCAGCTTCCTGGCCTGTAACTGCAGACACACCCACGGTCAGCTGACTAGCTGACTTATATAGCCAGACAAAAACCTGGCACTGGAACATGGGGGAGCAGCCACCCACCCAACTCTTTGACTGCTCCCGGTAAAAGCCGGACCCAGACTAAGCTGTGTTTCCACAGCTAAACTACTTAGATAAACATGTACCAACCGCCTAATGCAGCTGACACAAACTAAGTGACGGCTTCTACCTCACCGAGGCCAGGTCTCTCGGTGACATGTCTTAGTCTCGCCATACCTGAGCAAAGATTCTGGGGCCTATGTATACCCCGTTTATCACCTTGCCCTTCGGGGCCTTACAATACCTACTTTGGGAAGCTGTATATAGTCATTTTGCACTCTGGAAGGGGTGCAGCAGTCAAGTGTGTGTGTGTGTGTGGGGGGGGGGGGTTCTGGGGAACCTGTACTACTTTTCCTGTTGTATTTTGGACATGTCATACAAAGCTTGGGATTACCTGGGTGCAACCCAATATTTATCTACTAGGGAACACATAGTGGGTTAGTCCAATAGCTGCTTGGGCCTTCATTGGGAAGAGAACCTCTTTTGAGGCAGAGCTTATTGTCCGCACTCCACATGCCACCCTCATCTAATTGGACTCCCTTTTTTCCCCACTCTCCCTTTTCACCAATTTGAGCTTGGTATTGAAAGGTCTTAATGGTATCAGGAGTGATAGGGACTAATGTGGACATGGCCTGTATTTCCACAGGGTCCTCAACCCTAGGCTTTCTTGCAGTCTGTTTAGCCTCTTCATCTGCTCTAGCATTTCTCCTTGCTTCCAAGGTGTCAGATTGTGTGTGTGCCCGAACTATAATTATTCCAAACTCTGTGGGCAGTAACGGCTTTCATTAAGTCTCAGATCGTCTGCACTTTTTATGGGTTTTCCATTTGATGCTAGGAATGCCTGAGCTCTTCATATGGGACCATAATCATGGGCTATTCCAAATTCATTCCATGAGTCTGTGTATATTTTCGTAGTCTAACCCTCGACCGCTTTACATGTCTCTGTGAGTGCCCTCATCTCCACCAAGTGAGATGGGAGTGGTTCCACATTTATTACCTCACATTGTGCAAGCACTGCATGTCCAGTGTGGTACCTGCCGTCGTCCTGGTACCTAGATCCATCAACAAAGAACTGAAATTCTGAATTAGTGATTGGGGAGTCTTTCACATGGGCAAATCATGTTTCTTTTGCCATTAGGGCCATACAATCATGTTCTTCTTTGTATTTCTCCACTCAAGGTTTTACACTGGATCAGTGTGACATTTGAGGGCATCAACAATGCACATTGGAGGCATGGCTGACGGGCCATTGAAATGTGTTGTGGTTGCACCTCAGAGAGAATGCCATGAACATCATGTGGTATTTGTATTATAATGTGGTAGTCTAGTACAATCTCTGAGTCTTTGTGTAGCAATTAATAGCAAAAGTAAATAGCAATGTCTCCAGGATCCTTGATCACGGCATGTGATCAAAGTTCACTGTGACCAGAAATGCGCAAGCGTATTACCAAGTACTCCAGTATTCCTGCCATGCTTTTTATACTATATGAATCTTAATATAAGGTTGTTGGTCTTAAAGGATCTCCTGGAGACTTATCGCTATTTACTATTGCTATTAATTGTGCATATTTGAAGTTGTGGCCGGCTTCTAACAGTCCCAGGATCCATAAAAGGGGGAAACCAAGACTGAAAATAAAGTGTGGTAAGCATCTACATTTTTATCTTAATTTTGTGTAGCAATATTTGTACTGTAGTAACTACCCACATGCAAGAGGGGGCTCCTCTTGCCATTGGATCTAGTCTGGCTCAATAATATGCTATTGGTCTCTGCTGTGTCCCATGTGAATGAGTAATGAAATGGTTTGTCATAGGTGTGCCCAGATTAGGTGCAGAGGAAATAAGCGATTTCAAAGTCTGAAAATGAAGTGCCTCTTCTGTAAGCGTCAATGGCTGTGTAGTCAAGCACTCATACAGAAGCTGCATGAGCAAAGAGGCGAGTGTATCCAAAGACTATAGTATGATATCAAGCCCAGGAATGTCCTGAGCTGAGCCAGATTCCTAGGAGCGGTCAAGCCCTGTATGACCTGCACTCTCTCTGGTCAGGTGTCTGGCACCAGCAAACAAACAGTATCCTAAAAAAGGTAACCTTTGTCTGCCTAAACTGTGGTTGGTCTTTTGAGGCTTTATAGCCCTGTTCTGCTGAAAAGATATTATAGCCTCTTCACACACTGCCTCTTTCATTGAACATACAAGTCAACAACAGATTGTAGTATCACTGTCTGTGGGTCAGGTGGTATTTACTGTTGCAGCACTGAAGACAGGGCTGCTGTATACTGTGTCAGTGAGTTTTGGGCCCCTTGAGATAGCACAGTCCATGTATGTTGCTTTGCTTGAGAAGTGAATGCAAACATGTATTGACAATCTGGGTGCAATAGTACAATGAGGAAAACATTTGCCAGGACTACGGAGTGGGGTGTTATACATAGAGGCCTATAACGGCTGTGCGGCCGAGGAGAGGCAGCGGCGCGATGATGCAACTACATCGTGTCGCGGCCCAGCTGAGTACCACGGGTCCGCCGCGGACCCTCAGTGCTATGGGGCCGCAGGGGACCCCGCTGTGTTGGACCCAGGACCCACCGGAGGATCCACCAACCCTCCGGTGGGCCAGTCCAACGCTGGGCATAAGTATAATTGTGCATGAAAATATGGAATAGGAACAGAGGCTGAAATGAGAAGAACATAACCATACCTGTAAAAAAATGAAAAAAAAAATGTTCTGGTCATTAATTACTTTTCAGGCATTCGACTTAAGGGGTTAAAGCGATGGTTGTTCAAACGTTTTGATAATTTTGTGCTAGTTTTTCCAACACATTGTAATCCACATTTACATGTGATTATATATATAATGAAGGAACTATTGCAGGATAATTTGCTTTTAATATTAAATTGTTCTTTTGTAGAGAAAGAAATTTTTTTGGGCTCTCAGTGATAGTCACAGCACTTGCATGTTGGATAATTGCAAGGAGAGACTCCAACTCCCTCACAATTATCTTGATTAGAATCTTTACAATTTTACAATCTTACAATCTTTTTTCAATTGTTGAAGACGGGATGGAGCAATAATATTTTTAATTGTCCATGCTCTGCGATATTTAATGCAAGGATTCACAAGCAATAATGGTTTTAACACTGGATGCAACAATAACACTTCCCAATGTTTTTTTTAAAAGGGCATATATTTGATCATGTTGTGTATTAAACGTAGTAATATAATTACAATTAAAATTATAATTTTCTTTTTTTGACTTTGAGTGATTTAGTAAATAATCTTGTTGTGTACAAGAGTTCGCCTTCTCTTTCGCAGCGGATATTAAATTGGGAGGCCTTTTTCTAAAAAAATTTTTGAAAGGTCATTTGATTGCACCAAAAAATTATCAGCATTAGTACAATTGTTATGGCTACGCCTAAATTGGCCAAAGAGTATATTCCTCACCCATTTTCGATGGTGGTTACTAGGCAATTGAAGATATCCATTGGAATCACAGGTTTTAAAGGCGTTTTTAGACATGACTGTTAAATTTTCTACGTATAAACATAAATCAAGGAAAACTATTTTTTCAGAATTACAGGTCATCGTAAATTTAATACCCCCAAATTCTAATTTAAAAATTCAACGAATAATTCTGCCATTTCAAAAATGCCATGCCAAATAAAAATGAGATCGTCAATATAACGTTTGTAATATATAATATTTGAAAAATCCGAAGTTATGTACAAAGACTCAAAAAGACCCATAAATAAATTAGCATATGACAGGGCTACTCGAGTCCCCATTGTCTTGACCACTTTTTGATGAAAGTGGGCGGAGCCATACTGAAAATAGTTATTTATAATAAGTTTTAAACTTTCAATTAAAAATTGTTTTAAAGGCTCAGCTAATTGTGTTTCTTGATCTAAAAAGAATTGTATGGCATCAACTCTTAATTAATGTCTAATGTTGGAGTATAACAACGTCACATCCAACGTTAAAAATAAACATTTGTTATTTCATGAAAATCCCACCAAATCTCTTGAGTACACTGTCAGATTCTTTTACAAAACCTGGAAGGTTACAAACAATGGGTTGAAAATATAGATCCACAAAATGTGATAAATTCGATAATATCGAGTTTGCCCCCGAAATAATTGGCCTACTGGGCGTATTGGTATAATTTTTATCAATTTTTGAGAGGTAATAAAAGTGAGGTATATTGGGTGAGGCAATCCACAAGAATTGTTTTTCTTCTTTCTTAACGCCCTCCTCTACTGATCTTTTTAAAAAGAACCAAACATATCTTTAAGTTGATGGTACTTTTCTTCAGAGACTGTTTCACAATAATGTAAATCATTTAAAATTCTCAATGATTCCTTGTTATACTCATTAAAGTCCAAAATGACAATAGCGCCGCCTTTATGGGCTGGACGGATAACTATTTGTTCGTTTTTAGATCATTTCTTGAGAGCTGTTTTTTCTTGAAGAGACAAATTAGAATGAATAGGAGGCTAAAATCTTATTTTTCTTAAATCTTTTAGCACTAAATCTAAAAAACACTAATCTAAAAAATAAATTAGCATATGACGGGGGTCACTCAAGTTCCCATCGCCGTTCCCACTTTTTGATGAAAGTGGGCGGATTTTCTTGGGACCATACCGGATAAAAGTTTGATTTAAGCTTTACTTTAGGTAGTCTATCATCATTACCATTTAATTCCACAAGGGGGCAGGGTGGATCCATTATAGTCGATTCTTTATGTTTAGCAAAAAATCTAAGGAGAGTAAGTTTCCATACAAACTTGTGTAGGTCTTTAAATAATACAATTTGTACTATCCCACTATTGGGACAGAAGTTTAAACCCTTTTGTAACAGGCTTATTTCAAATTAATTAAGAGAATAACTTGATAAATTGTAAATTTTGACTAAACTAGTAGATTCAGACTTAGTTATATTTCTAATTCTTTCCTGTATTTCTTGACATCGCTGTTGGTATCTTTGTCTGCTTCCCTTTCCCCCTACAGCCCCTTCTAAGAAAATTTGTTTTTCTCGCTGAGGATTGTATGTGTGTCACCAAAAATTCTTCTACGTTGTGTTGTAGGTGTATTTGGTACTGGGTTTTGTTCCAAAAAAGAAGCGGAAGAAGAATGAATATCTGAAGAAATTTGTGTATCATTACCAATTATAGTATCTGCTTCAGTTTTTATCGGGATCTGTATTTGTACAAGGAAGTGAAGAGTTTATTGTAGAAGAACCTGAAAAATTAAACTATCTTCTGTTAAAAGTGTAGTATGGTCAGTGAAAGTGAAGTTTGAAATGGTTAGCGATGGTGTGGGGGGAGACAAATATACTGAATCATTTCACACATTGTGAATAGATTCTTCAATATTATTCTTATCTAAACCAAAGTTATGAGTAGATGAACTTGATACTTTTTATGTGATATACTTGGTACAGTAATTGGTGCAATATGTGCATTAGGTTTGTTATTAGATTTGTTTTTATCCATGATTGGATGAGACTTCTTATGAATAGCGATGAGCGATTGTGTTAACTATCGTTATCGAGTCGATAGTCGATATCGGCAATTATCAAGACGATTTCCGATAGTCGATAACAGATTATCGCCGATGACCATTAAAGTCTATGGGAGAGGAACAACACCTTCATTCTTACACCCAAACAGGGCTGAAGAAGCTAGAATTAACACCCACAACAGGAAATTGGATACATGCTACATCTTAGGCAAGACAATTAGGCAACAAGAGTCACAGAAAAAAAGTCACACACCATTCACTATCCCTGTCCTGTACCACAGCATGACCCTTAAACCTGCATGACCCACAAATTAAAAAGTGTCAGAAGGCAGTATTATTTGAACCATCATTTTATTTGAACTGGACGTTGACTATCCCTGTCCTGGAACGCAGCATGACCCATAAACCTGTCTAACGCACAGATTAAAAAGTGCCAGAAAAAGGAGTCTTTGAACCACCATTTTAGTTGAACTGGACATTGACTATACCTGTCCTGGACCACAGCATGCAGGTTGCATTAACCCCTGATACAGATTGGCAACGCTGTTCACTACTGAGATTCACAGGGCACCGACCCAGCAAAGACAGGCCTGACGGTCCTGCAACCAACGATCCGCTGGCTTGTGTGTTGTCGCCAGCACTGGAAGGTGCACCTTCTCTCGTACCTCTACCTCCATGTCCTACACCCCTCTTTGCTCGCTTACCACCTGCATTTCGCTCCATGTTCAGAAATATAAAAATGTACAAGGTATGGAAGAGTTTTTGACAGTCTCTTATTGAAAGACAGCAAATCACAGCTATTCTTAAATCCCACTCATTTCCAACAGCCAACTAGGATTAGAAACAGAATTGTTTCTATCAAATATCTGTGAAATGTGGTCTGGTGGAAGAACCGTAACACGAAATCAACAGTGTTCTTCCTTCAGTCCCTGAGCTTTACAACTGCCCAGTAGGACTAGCAATTGATAGTTTTCAACAAACTATCGTACAAATGCATGATTAGCGCCAAACTGAGACACACTGAGTGAAATAGAGGTATTAAATAGTTATATGGATTAATATGGTGGCCTTCGCACCACTGACAACAGGCGTAATTTACTATAAAATATGTATAAAACAATATGCGTACAACTGAGCTCTCTGCGTCAAACAGACGCATGGACTGCAATAAGAGTATTTAAATATTATATGGATTAACATGGCAGCCTTCGCACCACTGAGAACAGGCGCAATTTACTAGGAAATATGTATAACAATTTGCGTACAACTGTGCTCTTTGTGGCAAACAGACACACGGACTTCAATTAAACTATTTAAAAGTTATAGGGATAAGTTAGGCCGGTTTTTGGGAACAATGACACGCAGTGATTGCAATAGAACTGAAAAAAACAGGGACAATATCACCTCCTATCAGAGGTCTTCTGGCCAAAAAAGTGGTAAAAAACAATGCTTTTTCAATTCAATATCACAGAACACACTGAGCTGTAAAATATCTCCCTTCCTTTCAAAAGCCTTAACTCCCGCCGCTTCCCTCGAAGCCCCCCCCCCCCCCCCCCTCCACACACACCGGTGCGGCTGCACACACCAGTAGATATCCTTAAAACTTTCTCTAACTAAATAAAAAGTGAAATTCTCTAATCTAATTCTATTCTAAACTGTAGGTAGGTGGATGGTTTCTTGTATTAGAAGAGACTATCAGAGCTGTTACAACAGTTATTGGTTTAAACGCAGACAGACACGTCCTGCTGTGAAGCGGCATAGACAGAGAATGAGCTCAAACAGGAAATGCAGTTGCATAGATAAAACAAGGTCAAGTGATTTTTGCAGCCCAAAGAGATCCATACACCGCAAAGTGGTGACGTTGTACATCCTCCTCACCCCCCTCTATCCTCGGAGCCGATTGGCTGGCCGCCAAAATGACAGGAAACGCTGAAAATGGCGCGATAGTAATAGATTATCTGTAAGATTGTCACCTAAACTATCACGTGATAGGAAATATTCTGATAAGCCTAAAAACCGTGCTGATTTCAAATTTTGGCGATATCGCTCATCCCTACTTATGAAAATTACTGTTATGGAAATATCGTGTGGAACAGAGTGAATCAGAGGAAGATCATCTTTTTCTTCTATCATTAGCGTATGGAGAATTGTGGTTGTGATTAAAAAAAAGTGTCCTTTTCTGCTATCTAATTGTTTTCTTCTAACTACTGGTTGTACTGGGGGAACTGATTCATAAACTAATCGTGGTGCACTCGAGTGAACTTTATCTCCTCTATTATCAGAATGTATGGTTCCGATTGTTTTGTTGCATAATAGTCTATCTCAAGACAATTTCTGGATTTTCCTATTCATAACAACTAACTTGTTTGTTTAGATTGTCCACCATTTTTTGTTCAATATTATAGAATTCTGGATGTCTGGAAAATTTATAGAACAGTTTAGAGGCTTCCTCTATTTTGATCGCTAGATAATGGCAATTTTCCACTCTTTTACTAATCGATAGTTCCATTAACTTAAAGGGGTTGTCTCACTACAAGGATCGCTGCTTTTTATGTTAAACATCTGTCAAAAACAAGTCACTTTGTAATATATGTCCATTAACAGTGTCCTACCTATTCTGAGATATCTCCTCTTGTATGGGCTGCATCAGCTCCTCAGGTTGCTATAGCTACAGACCTGTTTAATCTCTCATGATAGGCTGCCAGCACTGGTTGCTATAGACAGACCTGGCTTCTACTGCAGCCTAGTAGAAGCCAATAAACACGCCCCTGAATTCAAAGTGAAACCAAGAAAGCAGGACTGAGGTAAGGAGAATCAACGTAGTGAGACAACCCCTTTAAAAGAGCACTCATCTAGAGTATCGGACCATTTTTGCTTAACTATCTCACCCTTGGTTCCATAGGCAGATGATTTAATGATTTTTAGTCCTTTAGGTACCATTTTATCATTTAAATAAATAGATTAAAAAAACAATGATCAATGTATTAGGTACAATCAGATGTTAAAAGTCTTTCAAGTATTTGGGAGGATTCATAAGGGCCACATGTATGAAACTGTTTTGGTCTAAACACTCACTTTTTTCTGCATAGAAACCGATGGGGGAAAAAGTGAGTGTTTAGACCAAAACAGTTTCATACATGTGGCCCTTAATGTCTTTGGTTGCTATATTCCATTTTAACCACGGTGCAGCTTCTTGATCCCAAATCACCCAATCGGGGTAGAACAGTAAAAACCCAATGTGCTACAAACTGAAAGAAATGGGAGAAAGCGCACTCAAGTGAAATACAATACACCATGTCGATTCTTAGCCAGTGTGTGAAACTGCTCACCTGGTTGTGTTGTACAGAATGGTACAACACATGCAATTGCTTGATTGATCAATTAGATCCAGAGAGATGTATCCCAAAAGTAGCGGAAGGTATCCCTTTCTGATCGCGGGGAGTTCCTTTGGACTAAGGATCCACGGATAGCTTGTAGAATACTTCCAAAGGAGAGAATTAAGGCTAGGGAGGGAAAAAATGTGGGTATTGTCCACTATAATAGTGTCAAAGTTTATTAAAATAAATAATTAGAATAACAAAGAATGATGTGAGAAGAAGGTAACAGGAAGAGAGAGAGAGAGGGATAGACCCGGCGCCGCCGCCGATCGTTAGGGTCCTAAGCCGCTACCAGTCGCTAAGCTATCGGCTTAGGACCTTGGCGACGGCAGCGGTGGCGGGTCCGCCGGACGCACATCCAGTTAGTTGCTTTGGCGGAGCAGAGAGCTCCGCAGAGTATCGGCCGCCGCAGGCAGGATACGGCTCTGTGCGCGCCTGTGTTGTGCGCGCCGGAGTCAGCGTCATCACAGTGCAGCGCGGCCTGGTGACGTCACCCTGTGAGGAAAAAGACCGGGAGCAGCAGCAGCGGCGGGGAGCGAGGACAGGTGAGTGCTGTCAGTTTATTACTTTTAATTGTCTCTATTCATGCTGGGGGCCTATAATCTAGTTATAAATGTGCAGGGGGGACTATTATGTACTTCTATATGTGCAGGGGGTCCTATTATCTACTTGTATATATGTGCAGGGGGGGCTATTATCTACTTGTATATATGTGCAGGGGGGCCTATTATCTACTTGTATATATGTGCAGGGGGGGCTATTATCTACTTTTATATGTGCAGAGGGGCTATTATCTGCTGTTATAAAAGTAGATAATAGCCCCCTGCACATATAAAGGTAGATAATAGCCCCCCTGCACATATATGTGCAGGGGGCTATTATCTACTTATATACGTGCAGGGAGGAGCTATAATCTATATATACATGTGCTGTAGGGCCTATAAGCCATCTATATACCTGCTGGGGGACCTATAAGCTATTTATATACCTGCTGGGGGACATATAACCTACCCATGTGTGCTGGGGGACCTAAACCTGCCTATATACATGCTGGGGAATCCATAAACCTGCCCATATACCTGCTGGGGATCCTTACCTGCCTATATACCTGCTGGGGGATCCGTAAACTGCCTATATACCTGCTGGGGGATCCGTAACCTGCCTATATACAGTACCTGCTGGGGGATCCGTAACCTGCCCATATACCTGCTGGGGGATCCGTAACCTGCCTATATACCTGCTGGGGGATCCGTAACCTGCCTATATACAGTACCTGCTGGGGGACCTAAACCTGCCTATATACCTGCTGGGGGATCCGTAACCTGCCCATATACCTGCTGGGGGATCCGTAATCTGCCCCTATACCTGCTGGGGGATCCGTAATCTGCCCCTATACCTGCTGGGGGATCCGTAACCTGCCCATATACCTGTTGGGGGACATATAAAGTATATAACCACCTACTGGAGGACGTATAACTTACTGGGGGACCCTATTACCTTCACTGGGGGACACATAATTTACTGCGTGTGAAGTCGCTAATAGTCGTTAAGCCGGTTGTTAAGGCCTCAAGACAAGTCAGTTGATAAGACCTTAGCAATCGACTCCGGGGACTAGAGAGGGAGGACAAGGGAGAGCCTTCATGAAAAGAAACAAGAGGGGACAAAGTATGAGAGGAGGGCCATCAGTATGATGGCGCCATGTATACCATAAGTGACAAAGTACAGAAAGACACAAGACTCAGACACATAGTGCAATATAGGGCATGAGAATGAAACATATGGGTAAAACGTAAATAAATACATTGATATGTGTACAAACAATAATGGATGCAAAGCAACATGTAGATGAAACTGTTGTAGTCAGAATATATACATAGAAAAATTAATACATAAATAATATTGACAAAGAATATATTGTTTACATAACATTTACTTGACATTGCCATGTTGATAGCTAGATAAAGTGAAAGAGAAACTATATTGAGAATAACATAAGGATCCATTTCTCACCATGGAAACAATTGTATAAATGGAAAATATTCTAACGGGTCTGTAAACATAATGAAGTAAAGATCATCATAGATATAAAGCGAATAAATAAAGGAAATCAAAAGGCAAATGTAAAAACATCCAATGACGAACGTCAAATAAAATGGTGGTGTGAAACAAAGTGCCAAGAGAAAACCGTGCAACAAACAATAAAAGATGACTATGACTCAAATCAAGCAAAAATGTAATCGCATTACCTGTTTAAACCGCCTGGGTGTAAAAACATCCCAGCTGATGTATCCAGAGCACCTCACGTTTTTTGAAAAGGGAGATGTGATTCCCACCGCATTGTGGTCTGGGTACTTGTTCCAGTATCTGGGAACGTAGTTGACAAATTTGATGTTGGGCCTCACAAAAGTGAGTGGGAAGGGGGAAGCCATGTTTTCTTACAGCGGATCGTAGATTTGTGAGCGGATGAACGGTCTTTTATGTGTTGGGTGGTTTCTACCACGTATACAAGGCAACAAGGGCATTTGATCATGTAGACCACATGGGTTGAAACATATGTAAAATGGCCCTTTAGTTTAATTAGTAAGCCACTCTGGGGGTGGTAAATTACATCTCCCTTGATTAAACAATTATTGCAGTGTAGACAGGGGAATGTGCCTATCCGTAGGGATGATAATGTTTTTTGGGATGATGATTTTTTGAAAGAACCAATATCGGCCCTTACAAGATGATCCCTGATGTTCCTGGGACGTTGGTAACAAATGTGTACAGGTGCACGATATTCTGGAATGTTATAGTACCCCAATTGTAATAAAGGCCAATGCTTCTGTAGGCATTGGTGTAGTTTCAGCATCAGAGGGAGATATGTGTTGACAAAATAAGTCCTAGGTTAATTTGGACCAAATGTTCTGATTGATCTGGGTCTGTCTTTAATGTGAGAAATGAGGCATGTAGGGTATGTCCTAGTGGTAAATTTTTTTGACATAAGGTCCAATTGTTGGGATAAGGTGGAAGGATCAGTGACTATCCTCTTTATCTGGGTAAATTAAGAAATAGGTAAGGATTCCTTAACATGAATGGGGTGACAATTTAGGAATTCCCTTTTACACTTCTAATCTGTAGGTTTTATGTGTAGGTCTGTGGTGAGTCTGCCATCAGGTGATTTGATGACCCAAGTGTCTAGGAACTTGATGCGTGTTGAATAGTAAATGTGAGGCCAGGTAGAGCTGTATTGAGGCTGTCAAAGAAGTTTAAATTGGAGGAAACGTCACCTTTCCAGACACAGAAAATAGCCATGTGATTGTGTATTGAGTAAATAAGTCATTATTATAGACAAACTCTTCGAATGAGGCCATATTGGCATATGGTGGGGCAACATTGGACCCCTGTTTCTGAAGGTAAAACTGAAGGTTAAACTGGTCCCCAAACAGGAAGTAGTTTTCAGTTAGTACTATTGTAAGCAATTTGATGCAAAAAATCTATCTCAATTGGATCAAACTGAAAAGTTTGTAAAATATTGCGGGTGGCTATTATCCCGTCAGTATGTATGATTGAGGTGCACAGACTGTTCACATCCAGTGTGACTAGAAGGGTGTCAGTAGGGATGGGACTCAATCAACGAAGGAGGTCGAGAAAATGAGGAGTATAACGTATGGAAGATTTGGTCTTGGTAACGAGAGGTCTGAAGATCTTCTCTAGGAATTGTGCCAGAGGTGAGAAGCTGGAGTTTGTAGAAGCCACTATCGTTCAACCTGGTAGATTATTTTGGTTTTTGTGTATCTTGGGTAAAGTATAAAAAACTGGGGTGATGGAGTGTAGTGTGAGGAGATAATCCATAGTTTTTTTGTCTATGATGTTTTGGTCTACTGCCGAGTTTAGTATAGAGGTAATTGAAAAGACTGAATCATTCTGAAGTGGCTCATAGATCGGAGTGTCCTGTAACTGGCGTGAGATCACATGAATGTACATTGAACGATCCATGACAACAATGGCCCCGACTTTATCTGCAGGTTTAATCACAATTTCAGAATTGTTTGGTAGGGATTGTAATGCCTGTCATTCTATCTGGGACAAGTTGTTGCTGATATGGAAGTGATGTTTCCCTTTTAGAATCAGTTTTTTTGTCGTGGTCAACAAGGGAGATGTATGATTCCACTATATGATAGGAACGGGGGGATTGTAGTTACTTTGGTTCCTCAGATTCAACCTAGTGATGGAGGGTGTTAATATAGTAGTGTTGTTTGGGGAAACATTCGGTATTGTGGAAATGTGCCTTGGGGCAAAGAAATCGATAAAAACAATGTAGTTCCTGTTGTGTCCAAAGGAAGGGGTAGGACAGAAAGACAGGCCTTTTGAAAGCAGGTTCATTTCTGTTGGAGTCAGAGAAAGTGAGGAGATATTGACCACTTGGTGTTGTTTTGGTAAGGGGTTTTTATTGGATAATGGGGAGGTTGTATTAAAGATTGTCTTTGACATACCTGAGAACGGGTCTGTACATGGGGATCTTCTATGCCAAAGACGTCTTCCCATCCTCTGCGTTGGGGACGACAAGAGTAGAACCTCCGTTGCCCTAAAAAAAAGACTGAGGACACCGTTCTGAGGAGAGATGTTCTGTATCCGAACTGGAAGATGAGTAATTTGTGCCTATCCATGGTTTTCTGTAACAATAATTGGAGGTGCCCTGCCATCGATAAGCTTGATTCTGAAGGTAATCTTAAGTGTCCCTAATGAACTTATCCCTTTTGCGTTTTTCTGTTGACGTGCGGAATTGGGTCAACGATTGATCTGTACTATGTTTCAAAGAGATTCACTTGTCTGATAAGTTAGTGGAGAGTTGAGTCTCTATAGATTTAATTTGTTCGTCAAGGTCTTTGGTTGGTTTTTGTAGATATTCTATCGTCAGTACTATAAGGTCTAGAGAACATTTATTTAGTATCTGGGTAAATTGTTTACAGTTTGAGGGTTATTCTGGAAAAAGGGTCGGTTGTAAATTGAAGCAAAGGCCGCGTGGTATGGGGTATTTACTTTGTTAATATTCAGTCCCAAAGTTGCGCTAGGTATCTGTTAGGTAAACAGACGTTGTTTAATAAAAGTTCGTATCCCCCGGGTTTTAACCTCCCATGGAGCCAATATGGAGGAAGGAGGAGTTTATCCTGTAACCTGGGGATATTTTTCCTCATCCCATAAATCAATTTATTATTTCCATCATTTTTTGGCCATTACCAATGCAATTTCCCTCATCTACTCCCAATACTGACCCATTAGAGCCTACATTTCTGGTAATGCAACATAACCTTTACCTGCCCCATACTCCTTCTGTTTTCTTACATTTACCAGCCTTTTTTTCCCCATATCCTCCATTTCTTTATTCTCCCAGCTTTTCATCCCTTTTGTTACTTTATCTCTTCGTCTACCTTATATACCTCCTATTCTGTTCTTGTATTCTCGTCTTCTATCCCCTCTTACTCCATTGTTCTTATGTCCTGTACCTATCCCAACTACATTACCCTCCCTCTTATTTCTTTCTCCCCTTACATCTCACACCCCAATTTCACACCATAGCTTCATATGCTTATTTTGTCTTTCCTACAGTGATCCAATTGAAAAAGATTGCTGTGCCAACTGAAATGCCTTTGTCAGTGATCACGTCGCCTCAGGCTACATATCCTTATTGTAAATTATGTTATGGAAATGAATTAATGTAACCCCCTTATGTATTTCACAACAAAATCAAGATAAGTATTTCACATTAAAAATCAACTAAACCTACACGCGCTGTGGAATATTTTATGCATATAGACAGGTTAACATATCCAAAGTCTTAGAATCCTACAAGGCTACAACATGCATAGTTCGTGTTGCCCACAGAGGGCTCTCACTTCTCCAGCTCCTGAGAAGATCCTTTGCTTTCTCAGCATACAGTATATCCAAAGCTGTTACTCCACATTAAGCTTCAGTAAGCCTTGACCCAGAGCAGTGCCGACTTAGGGCAACCTTAAACCACTGACTTCCCCCAGAAAACCATCCCTCACCCACCCAAACCCCAATTAAAACACAACAAATGGCGTTGGATTAAATGGCCACAGCAGCCGTTTTATTAACAAAAATACAAAACATTAATAAATAACCTTTTTTCCTTTTTTTTTAACAACACCTCCGAAGACCCACACCCCCCAAAAAAAACCAACCTTCCCCACTTCCTGAAAAACACACACCAAGCATTCAAAACCATTGGGGCTGCTGGTCCTTGGAGCCACTCTCACACGGTCCCTGGCGACCCAACCAACCTTTTTTTTGTAATTATAACCCTCAGCCGTCACCTCTCCCAGTCTCCAAGGGGCACCAACCGGGCCCACCCCTGGCGCGCTGCATCACCTTACTCAGGAATGGCCCCCCTCCTGAAAGAGCAAGCCCGGGTCGCCAGTCCAACCACATGATTCCCATCAAGGAGATTATAGAGCCATAGAGGGCTAATGACCTCCCACCACCATCACCTAGCTTCCAAGGGTACCCCCACCGCCACAGCAAGCAGGAGTGACTCCCACACCCTGTGGGCCGCACCTCCACAGCCCCAACACCCCGCTCTAATAACCCCCTCCCAGATCCCAAAATCCACAGATCCAGGCCCACAGCGTTAAGGTGTACTCCATCACCCACCAAAAATTGGCCTCGTCGCCGGGCTCCAGCTTCCCTGTGCCGAACAAAAAACCACCGCCCATTATCCGCCGCCACGAAACTCCGAAATAGCCCCTAATCAACACTTAATCCGGTGCCTGTGATAAGCCTCTCAACCAAGACTGCCCCACGGCCACGCCTTTCGGGGAACAAGTCTCCGACCAGACCAGCAGAATGCCAGGAACAGCGACCACAAGCCGCAGTAAATCATGGGAGAAAAGTCCCGGAACAAACCCCGAACTGGGCGGTAGCCCAAATCGTTTACCCCCAATTGAATACCAACACGCCCGGCAACTCGATCCCACCTGGGCCAAACGATGAACCTCCGGCAAGCAAGTTCCTCCAAAAGCATGCCACACGGCACTCCCAGCCACCGATCACAGCCACTTCTCTCAGCACACCCCTCTTCCGTTCCCCGTCAAGCGAAAATCCGCTCGCTTTGTCCGCACGCCCAGAACACAAAGTGTCCCAAGGATCCACAAGCCAGGCGCCAGGAGGCTTAGAACCTGATAAATAAAAACACAAACACACCATGGAAAAGGTAGGGGAAAGAAAATATACAAAATCAATAACCTAAAAAGAAGAAAGGGAACAGAAGTCCAACCGAAAAAAGGAAGAACGAGGGGGGTAACAAAAGAACTAGCAAATCTATCAAATGTGGTTCTGAAACCTACAGCCAGAACCGATCTGATTCCAGCGCCCAATTCCTCTAACCTGCCGCAGGAGAGACAACCCCAAACTCGCCGGCCTCCGTTGCCTGTTCCAATACCAGAAAACGAGTATTGGAGGATCAATAGCTGGAATGGGTCCCAAACCCAACTGCCCCCAAACACCTCGAAACACCCCCGGAGAACAGAAAACGGGAAACAAAAAAATACCCCCATCAATGTTTGCAACAGGCGGCCCCGAGGGTGACTTGGAACGTAGCCGAATAAACCCTAAAACACCTCACCAGGCACAGGGGAGAGTCCCTTACTTAGCCCAAAACCACCACCTTTCCTCGACCAAAAACGTCCGTTTTGGAACGACGAATCTTAAACCGCACCCTATCCCCTCAAACTTCAACATCTTTCCAACGTAAACCCCCGCCACCTTTCGGCTTCGCGAAACCAGATCTCCAATACGGAGAGCCGCAACTCAGCTGGGGACCGGCACACCTCCTCCAAAACAACACCCGCCGCTCCAGCAAACGGAAATCCACAGGACGACGGCCATCCCGACCCGCCCCGCCCATTGCGAAATGACCCTCACCACCTGGCCCAAACAACAGAAATCCCTAGTGCATCGCCCTCGCCCGAAGTTTAAAAAACCAAACGTCCCAAAGCGGACTGAAAACGGTTAAGCGCCTCGACAACCCGACCAACCCACCCATGAAAACATGACCCAGAAAACCAGCAACAGCACACCCAAGGCCTACACTCCTCCTGCAACAACCTTTCACCCAGCCCCCTTTGAAAGCCACACATTCCCAAACATTCCACGCTTCTTCCAAAGGCCACCCATGTCTTTCTCAGAAAGGACCACCGGATTAATCTGCTGGCTTCCCATTGACCAGATCCTACAGAACCTGGACAAGGCAGTCCTGTGACCGAAGCTCCGGCGCCCCATCCCGAAAGAGCGGTCCCCACTGGAAAAACGATACAAGGCCAATTCCGCTAGTGAGTTATGCAACCCGAACATGTTCCGCCACCACCCAACGCATTAAGGGGCCAAACAACAGACCGCAATCCCAGCTGAACGCAAAAATACGAACCCACCGGAGAAGAGGATGCAGGCAAATATATTGATGCTAGAACTAACCCCCAATGTTGTCGCAAGAAAACCTAACCTTTCTTATCCTGAATCCTAAAACCCCCCAGATTCTCCACCGCCATACCACCTAATGGGAAACAACTCCAGGAGGCCCAAAGCCAAATTGCGCACCAACCCCCGGTTTGTCAAACCCAGTCCCCACAGCCAGCTGCCTGCACACGCAACTCCCTTGCGAATAGGCTCAAAGCCCATGCTTCCAGCGCATCAAGTGGAAAATATCCACCTCCGCGTTCGTAAGTGAATCACCCAACATCAATGAACGACCATTGGTAACACACCCAAAAAACACCCCCCACACTCCGCAAGTCCACCCTCAACCCCCCGAAAGTGGCCGCGCAAAGTGGGTGAGACATGCCACCTCCAGAGGTAGCGAATGCCCGGCCCTGCAGTAAAACCCTGCCCATAGGCATAATGCCCGACAAGCAAAGTTTAAGCTTGGTGCCCAATAGGATTGCAACTGCCCGCAGCGGAAATCTTTCCTCAGCACCTTCGCCGCCCGACGAACCTCCGAAATGAGCAGGCATAGACTTTCTCCGGGGCAAGCTACAAGTCCCATAGGCCCAGCGTATCAATGTTTTCGAATCCCCAAAAAATCAAACAAGTGGCGGGCCTTCATTTTTCCCCCTCTGGGAGCCAACGGCACCACCAAACTTGCTCTGAAACACACCTGCACGTTCCGCAACAAACAGCTCACAAACGTAGGAGCCCTTCAGGACCAATGCACAAAAAAATCAACCAGATAATGGATGATGCGAAGAAAACCCCCCGCCACATGCCGAACCACCCCAAACTTCCAAAAATGAACTAAAGGCCTAGAAATAGGCAAAAGAAATTGAACAGCCCATTGGTCAACATCGGTCCAAAAAAATGGCCCCTCCCAAAAACACCCCAACAACCGTACGCTGTCGGCATGCACCGGCAATAAGCGAAACGCTGCTTCTATGTCAGATTTTGCCAACAACGCTCTTGGGCCATACCGTCGCACCCACAGAGTAGCCGTATCAAAGACGTGTACGCGAATGAACAAAGACCTGGATCAAATATCCCATTATTAACAGACTGGCCCCGCGGGAAGGGAGAGATTGATGACATGAGCCGGAATTTTCCAAGTTTCCATCTTTGGGCAACCACACCCAAACAGAGAAACAATTAAATCAGGAATGGAGCTCCACAAACGGAACAGGCCCCTGTGCCCCAACCAAAACCTCCTTCCTCCAACATGTCAGACACCACCCCTCCCTGTGCTCCAAAGCTGAACTGGCAAAGTTTTTAAAGAAAATGGGACCGAAAATGCCACCGGAGAGGGGATATGAAACCCATCCCTAAAACCATGCTGCAGACATGCGCAGTCAGCTTCCCTACCGGATACCCTGTCGAGGTACACCTGCATCTTTCCACCTTCACCGTCGTCTTCCCCCTGCCCACCAGTACCTCCCCCTCTCCCTTTGTTTGCCTTCTATGGACATCGGGACAAAAAACCATGGGTAGCCCCCGGCAGAGGTGCTGGAAACCTGCAAACCTCCCCAGAATTTGCAATGCCCTTATTAAAGAGCCAGCACAATCCCAGTTTCTGACCCTCCTGACGAAGATGGAAACCACCGAGAGGCACCGCCCGTGGCACGTGCCCCGGCCCCACCCTGAAAGGGCAGGCCCCAATAAGTACCGCGAGTGAATCCTTCATCTGCAGCCACAGACCCAATATCTTTTTATGGTCCCAACGAATGGAATGAGACGCACCGCCTTCCGCTGCCGGAACTGTTCATCGTACCGGAGCCAAGCTTGACCCCCGTAAACCCGTTGCGCCTCTCCGATCGCATCAAGGTAAAGGGCGGAACAATTTCCGGAGCCTTCTCCCTCCCCAATTACGCTGGCCCAAAATGCAAAGGCCTGCAACCAATAGGGTAAAGTACCTGCGTAATCAGCTGCCGACCAGCGCTATTTTCTTCTCCTCCTCCTTCTTAACACTCCGCTCCCGTATTACCCTTGTCCAGATTAAATTTTTTCCAAGTGAAAGGAGGGAAAAAATCATCGACATAATTCTGTCGTTCCCCAAATTTACTCCCGAACCACCTTTCTTTAATGCGCCCCCAGCGTGGCCCTTCAACAGCAAAACATACACCTCCCCCGTTGCCTTGTCCTAACCGAAATCCATCCCCTTTGCACTTCCTTTCCCGTCTGCACCGAGACCGTAGTACCCCTAGACACACGAGACTGAACCCCACCTAAACCACCCGCCGCCAACTCGCCGCCCCAGAAACATGCGGCCAATGCTGGCCCCAAGGCAACCCACAGGAGTGCTGGCACCTCACGCCCCCCAGACAAAGCGCGCTAGTTAAATTTCCTGCTCACCAGCCCCGCCAGCCCCTGGCCAACCCGCAGCCGCGCTCCCCATCACTACCCCCGGCAAAGTAGACCCGGTCCCCTGGCTAAGCGCTGCGCCCGCAACAAAAATACAGGAGGTAAATGGACAGGACAGAGAATTAACTCACCTGGTGCGAGAGTGTGTGAGCCCACCAGCCGGCCGGCCACCGATACCCGATTTGGCGAGTCATCTGAAGCAGTGGATCCCCCGCCTGTGCTTGGTAGAAGACTGGAACACAGATGGAAGCCGGAACGCCCATCCCTGAGTCACAAACGCCCTCAAAAGAAAGTGAAAGCTGGGACATCTCCACTCCCGATGAAAGTTCTTTCTAGGTCAAGTCGCTGGGGCCGACCAAAGGTCGCCCGCTCTCCCCTCAACCCAGCGTCCATCGCCGCCGTCGCCAACACTGCCGCCAGTTCCCGCTTAACCAGGCCGAGCCCCCCACCGGCCGGCACATCATAAGGGCGAACCCGCCGCTGCTGGACACTGCCGAAGAGCACCGGAGGCGCAGCAGGAAACCACTACTACAGTGGAGCGAGGCCTGCCGCCCCTCCGCGCCTAGCCCAGGCGTCGAGCGGAATTCCTCTCTCCCACCCGGTGGTCTACTCCTTGAAGCCATAACCGCAAGAACCCCTGGCTGGAGGTCCCTGTGGAGGGGCATCCTTTGCGCCCTCCGAGTTTTCTGGGAGTAACCTCAGTGCTAGGCACTGCGGGCGGGCCTACCCTGCGGCCCATCTCTCCCATGCACCCAGCCACCAGCGGCAGGCACTTCAGCTCCTTGCAGGGCCTCCCTGTACCTGCCGCTGAGCCAATCACCGCCCTTTGGACTTCAGCGGGCCACACCGCAGCCGTCCAAAAGTGACCTCCACACCGGTCCATGGCCACAGGAAAACAGCACGCACAGGTCCTCTCATTTGGTCCCTGGGCGCGTTTCTGCTTTCCTGCGGACGGCGGCTGGCTAAAGCCAGCCCTTGCGAAGCTACCGCCCAACCGGGTAAGGGGGCGTAGCCCTCCCCGCGCAACGCAGGCTCCCGCTCCCCGGCCCCCATCTGGGGAACCGCAAAACCCCAGCTCACCTGCAAACTCCACTTACATAGAGGCCTTACAACTCTGGCCAGGGAACCTGAAAATGTGGGAGCAGCCATTCCCAACCATATTTCCTTACACTGCCCAGTGAAATACCGACCCAGACCCAGCAGCCCCTGCAGATATACCATTTTAAGCATATGTTAGTGGCCTGAATGCCGCTGACCACAGGGAAAAACTGGCCTATCACTTTTCACCATAAGTCCAGTATCTTTTGGTGACCCCTCCCATTGTATTATAATGTGCCTTTGCAGCTACCTCCAAGAGGCATAATGTCCCATTATCTGTGTGTAAATTATAAAAAAAATTCCATAAAAAATTGGGTACCATGATTACTGAATTTGAGTTTGAAGGGGGTGTTCACACAAACAAATTTTGTGGGGCGTTTTGCACTGCAATGCTCCCACAGTTACTCCCCACAAAAAGGTAAAAATCATAGCCACTCCATTGAAGGCTATGATTCACACATATTCCCCGGAGCACAATGCTTGTATACGCCAGTAAAAAAGAAGCCGACAATGTCCTTATTTTGAGGCGCTTCATGCCAGGAAAAGGGAGTGTGAATGGGGCCGGGAGCGTTGTGGGAAGTGAGTCCTCACCCTGCATGTACTAAACCCAAAGCCAGTTGTAATAAGGACACACCCAGGTAATGTTGGCTGCTAAAAACGCCGTGTGAACCCCGCTGAACAACCCTGCCAGGTCATAGAAGGGCAGAGTGTCCATCATCTGCGTAAATACCTGACATTAATGTCCAATAGTATTATTTGTAATTGGTGAGTTAACTTCATAAGTCCCCCTGGTCATAGATTGTCGGTATGATGTCCCATCATGTATGTAAATCCATGACATTAGGTTTGTGGTTGCTTGAATTTGGAGTTGAACATACAGCCTGGTCATAGAAGGGCAGAGTGTCATCATCTGTCAGTAACTCCATAGTGTCATGCAGCAGATTGCCTGTATCCATTTGTGCAGTAATGCAGGGGAACCTTGGTTCTGAATGAACCATCAGCAATCCAGGCGACTTGCTCAATAGTTTGAGCGTTCAAACATGGGTGTGGATAATGGGATCCACGCTGATGACAGTCACAGCAGCGTCCTTAGATGATATGGAAAAATCTGGTGGAGCAACGTGTAAAGTTTTCTTGATTTATACTATAATTTTTTCTTCGAGGATTAGAAAAGTTCTCCATTCCCACCAAAGCCTCGTTATTGGTGAACAAAAACAGAAAATTTATCCAGCAATCCAGTGGCCAGGGGAAAAACAGTAAAAATAACAAACTTTTATTGTAGCATCAATAAAATAACAAGACAGCCATGCACAGGTATGAAGAGTCGGGCGGACCGCGTTTCCGGGCAACACCCACCCCTTCAATCAATAGCCTGTCCCATTTCGATTGTGTGAACCTGTTTAAATATAAATTCAAAAAATATAATTTAAATCTAACTCACCTGTGTTGCACTAACACACACACTGCGCCTGTCATGTCATTCAGCTCCGGTCCTTCGGCGACAAAACCAAGGAATACGCCTGCGAAGAAAGGCCGAACCCCGGCTGCATATACCGCGCATGCGCGGGATTTGCGGGGCCAGTAATCCGCGAGAACCTCACAGTCGCTCAGTCCCCTGCGTATTCCCCCCCCCACGGAGTGGCAGCATAACTATGCAAAAAGGTGCGGAGTGCAAACACAAGAAGAAAAAGTAACATAAAAACATTACATAAAATTATATAAGATCAGAGCTAGAGAGCCAACAAGAATAAAGAAACATAACAGATGAGACCATGTACACCATAATTAGCCGATGGGGACAAATGGATGTTTTTTTTAAATAGAGCATAATATAAGCTCATATTAGTTAATCAGAACTGAGGAATCCCAATTCCCATGATTTTTTACATCCAAATAATAAAATATAAAACCTAAACGGACAGTTAGTTACATTGAAAAAAAGGATACAAGATTAGAATGATAAAAGGATTTCATTACGATATTTAAACCCTTTTGGCCAGAGGGGTCTTAAGGGTCACTATCCAATAGGCTTCCCTATTGCGTAAAGCGTTAATTCAATGATATTTTTTTCAAAAGCGAAGTGGCACAACGAAATGATATTAGTACAGGATATGATGCATATTAATAAAATGAGACGGGCCGCATTGGAAAAAATGTCCGTGTTCCCGGATATTAATGTAGTTTAGATGTTCACAAACCATATTTTAAAACTTAACGAGTAAGTTGAACCCTACGAAAGAGATTGACAATGGATACACTCCACTATATATACCACGGACCGCCAGAAATACATATAAGAATTTATTATTTTTGTTTTTGATCTGATACTGACGTCCTTGTGATTTCAAAACTTTTAGTGACTTTAGAGAAAAGAACAAGTTTTACAGGGGTACGCTCCACATTTGTAAATATCCCTGAGCATAACCAATTTACGTATCAGAAACCAGAGTAAGCAAAAGACATTAGTAACTAATCAGGTCACCAATATTACGAGGATTATTTTTGCAACTACTTCTACATCCCTTGAGATAAAAGTGTTTTAGGAGATCATCTTCCAACAAAACAGGTAGATATTTTTAATATTAATTTTTTGAATCTCTGGAAAACATAAACATTATAATCTACAGCCTAGTGGTGGCATTTTAGAGAACTTGTATGAGCATGTTTGTGATCCGAGTTAATAAGAACCCTCGATTTTGTACGGTCTAGCACTACCTTACGCGATCAATGACCCATCCCCAGGGTAACCTCGGAGCTGACAAGCTTCCGTCTAAAGTTTGTATTATTCTACAGTAAACTCGAGTGATTGAAGGCAGTTGCGTTTTGGCCCCGAGTAAAGCTCCACCAATGGGAATGGTAACTAGAATGTCGGGGTGGTGACTATGATAGTGTAAGATGGGATTTGCCACTAATAGGTTTTGCGAAATGTTTTTTTGTCCTGGTAGTCCGTGTCAGTAATACCAGTAAGGGTCCAGATCTAAGACGATATCCTCTCATTTGGAAAACACTGGTAACTTCAAAATATTTTAAGAGGATTATTGTTAATAAATTACAAACAAAAGACAAGTCCCCATCAGTGGCCCTTGCCAGAAAGAACAGCAATATCATCTATGTATCTTACATACCACTGGACCGTCATAATATAAGTGATTAATATCTGAAAAAATGTACAATGGTGTCGAACCAAGCGCATAACTAAATTAGACCAAAGAAGAGAACATTTAGCCCCCATAGAAACCCAGACACAGCTGTAAATAAAAAATATTGGTCAAATAGAAAAAATAGTGTAGTCATAATAAATCAACAGACATTAGAAAAAATTGTTGTAAATCCGAAAGAAAAATTGCTGAATAGGGTAAAAAAGAAAATTGGAGGCCTACCAAAAGCGAACCCGTCCATTGTATGGAAGTAATACAAAGAACTCTACGTCACGGACACCCATGAGAAATGGGAACCCTGCCATATAATGTTTCCTCCATGTTTTGGAGGACATCCCCTATTATCCTTCAATACCCAGGAATACGCGCACTAGGGTTTGTAAGTGAAATCCACCCATTCAGAGAGTGTCTCAAGAAGGGATCCAATACCCTTCATTGTTTCTGTGAACAGTGTATCTTCTTGTGAGTTAATTGAGTTGCTGTAGACATTTCGGAGACACACCACACATTTCAGATGATGAGGCGTCTGCAGGTGAAGTACAACCTCAATTCCAAAATAGTTGGGACACTAAACAAATTGTGAATAAAAAAACTGATGCAATGATGTGGGAGGGTGCCAACATCTAATATTAATAATTCAGATAGAACACAAATCACAGATCAAAAGTTTTTAAACTGATAGAATGGAGCATTTTAAACAGTGAAAAATATTTTTCAAAATTTTTTCCCCCCACCCAAGCGTCAACAAATCCCCAAAAAAGTTGGGAGCCATGCTGTTTTTTAAAATTAAAATACCACTGTTGTGGCATCGCCATCCGCCCCCTTCTTCCTACCAACAGTCCAACAGACGTCTGGGGAAACAGAGGAGACCATATTTCTCAAGTTTAGAAATTAGGAATGCTCTCCCATCTCATGTCAAATACAGGCCTCTAACTGTTTTTCAACAATCCGTCTTGGGGCCTTCTTTGCCGCACCTTCCTCTTTATATGCGCCAAATGTATCTCTGATAGTTGTAAAGCTTCTGAGACTGCAGGCGGCCAATTCAGTCCCCCGATCCTTCTCCTATGTAGCCCACGATAATTGTGGAATGTGGCCAGATGTGCTCTGTCATTATCTGTTGCAGGGTCTTCCCTAAAGACTTACGTCTATATGGGAAGCAGATTTGTTCTAAAGCGAACATAGCTCTCCTGCATTCTGGTGGCCTTTCCAGACATGACGCTGCCCAATGCCGACAGAGCACACATGCAGCCCCATTACCATCCGGAATGCAGGATCTGAAACGAGCCGTTGATAACAACAGATTTTGGGTTGCCTTGTCCCTCCTCAGGTCCGAATGACCTGGCCGTCCCACTGCACCATAAAAGAACTTCAAATCGTGATCATCCGACCACATAACAGTTTTCCATTTTTGCCACACTCCCATTTTAAATGACCCCGCGGCCCATTGCAACCGGCTGAGCTTGTGGACTTGCTTAGAAATGGCTTCCCCTCCTTTGCACTGTAAGAGTTTCATCTGGCAGCGGCGGTGGCACGGTGGATTGGTGGTCACTGGACAATGCTTTTCTGGCAGGATTCCTGAGCCCATTCTGTGATTTCCTTGACAGGGGGCATTTCCTGTTTTGAGGTGCGGTGACTTATTAAGGCCGTAGAATCACGAAGCATCCAGTAGTAGTTTTTTAACGGCCTTACCCTTTATGCACAACAACGATTGTTCCAGATTCTCTGCATCTTTTTGATGATGTTTATGTAATGGTTGATGATGATAAACTTAAAAGTCCTTTGCTATTTTACGCTGGGTAACATCCCTGGTATTTCTGCGCAAACAATGGTGGAAATGCTGATCCTCTTACCAAGCGATTTCTTTCAGAGTGGACCACATGACACTCTGAGGAGCTCTTTTTTTAAACCAATCATGTTGTCAAGTTCACCTAATTAGTGGATGATTGGTCTTCCAGCAGTACGTTATAAAGCTCAAATGTCATAATTTTTCCGGCCACTATGCTAATCCCAAACCTTTTTTTATGATATCCCCAAACCTTTTGGGCATATGTATACACTGTGGAAAATTTTGGATTCAACATAATTTTTTCCTTTAAAAATTTTTACATTTATACTCCCACAAATTAAACTTAGTTTTATCAATACTGAATAAAATATAAGAATGTAAGCACCTCCACATCATAGCAAATTCATTTTTTATTCACAAATTGTTTAGTGTTTTAGTGTCCCAACTTTTTGGGAATTGAGGTTTTAATATTATATAGTTAACCAGAATGAAGAACACCAGAAGAAAGCAATTCCCAATATATCCAAGCATAGTAATTAAAACATGACTTTTATTATCTCTGTTTTATAATGTACCAAACAATGGTATACAAAACGTAGGTGTTATGGAATTGCTGATAAGCAATTCCCCAGAGTGGATTTGCCAAACAAGCAATTCCTCAAACAAACCAAAAGGCAGAACAACCAGAAATCACTCTAAACTGCTGCCTGCAATCAGAAACTCTTCAAGCAGGATGGACATGACTGCTAGAGACCTAAGTTTCCTCTCCAGAGAGGTGTAAGAAGGCAAACGCCAAGGGACAAAAGCAGAACAAGCAAGATATCTGGTATTCAGTGATTTGTTTTTAGAAAACAGAACAAGGAAAAACAAGCGTTTTAAAGAACTCAAAAAACAAAAAACAAAGAAACAAACCAAACATAGACTAGCTGAGGTGAATTTCAGGATAATTCTTTATAACCAATATGAAGAGCAAGAGAATCACTGAAAAACAAGCCAGAAAATACTCACATAATGCAGGTTTATCAAGGGAAAATAAAGCCAGGATACCAGAAGCAATCACAGGCAAATGATAAAGTAGCAGACAGGTTTAAATACCCCGCCTCACCCACAGACTGGAAACAGGTATGGAACCTGAATGGCTTTGTTTCTAAGCCCGGACTGAGGCTTTGTCAGCAGGCAAGAAAGCATTAAAGAAGCAGTAACCAATTTCTGACAGTGAGGGATTGGCTCACAATTAGTATTGTTGTGTCCTTAAAAATCCAATCTATTAAAATATAACATCATTTATAAATGTTAAACCCTGTAGAAAAAAAAATTCCAAACACCAAAATTGTGTTTTTGGTCATTTCCCATGAAAAAAAAATTGGAATAAAAAGTTATGAAAAAATTAGCACTTATCCCAAAATGGTACCAATAAAAACTACACACTAGCCTGCAAAAAACGACCACGACACACAGGTTGTAAGTACAAAATAAAGTAATTGGGTCACAGACTAATGGAGGCCTGCATGCACAAATTTAGAAAATATGTTTAAATATATTTTAAGTATACTAAAACATAACGAAAACCTACATATTGGTATCACTTGTGAATCTACTGAACCTGTGTTAACCCCTTAACGACCTCTTAGGCGTAATCCATACGTCCCAGGTCGTCTAGGGGGATAACGCACCTGGACTGTATGGATAACGTCCCTTAGGAAATACGCATGAACACTAAAGCAAAGTTCTGGCGCGATCGGCGGCCGGGGTGTCAGCTTGGTATATTACAACTGACATCCCGCAGCGTCGGCCCCGAGCCCCAAGATCGCTCCGAGGGTGGGGAGTGAGGTGCGGTTAAACCCCTTAAGTTATCCGCGACGATCGGGTCCCGCAATAAACAAGGGAGACGCAGGAGGGAGATCCACCTCCTGGCGTCTTCTGTCCGGCGGCAGCAGCCGCACGATCGGGGGATCCATCAGCATCCAGCCCACTGACAGACAGCAAGCGTAGGGCACAGAAATAGCCTTCCGGGTGTGTCTGTGACGTCCCGATCCGGCCTTTGCCCTTGGGGCATGGCCCGTCAATCGTAACTGGACAGTTTACCAAGAGAACCGAGTCATAGCCAACAAGCTAATGCACATAGTTCCTATATGAATGAGAGATCTAAAGTCTCTCATTCAAATCCCTATGGTGAAAAGAAACAAATAAAAATGTGAAAAAGTGGAAAAAAAGTAAAAAAAAGTGATAAACAAGGTAAAACACAAAACACAAAAAATAAAAAATACAAACACGATACCCCGCCCTTTCCTCCTTTACAAACCCAAATCGCCCCCCCAAAGAACAAAAATAAATACAGTAACCCAAAATGGTATCGGCCGGCGTGCGTAAACAACCCACCCTATAAATCAGTTCAGTTAATAACAAACCCCGTAACGGTGAACGCCGAAAAAAAAAAAAAAAACAAATCACAGAATATAAGATTATTGTTCATCCCCGCAGCACATAAAATGTAATAAAAAGCCGATCAACAACTCCTAGGAAACGCCAAAGGTTTTACCACTTAAAACGTCAGAGTATCATCCCGCAAAAAAAAAGTCCTGTATACAGCTTCTGTTATACGGAAAAAATAAAAAATGGTATACACTCAGAAGATAGCGAAGCTAAATTATGTTTTACACACTAAAAACACCTTATTTTATCTTTTTTTTTAATAAAGTTACTTCAACATAAAAAAAACGATATAATAGGGTTATCGCCATTAATCATAGCGACCGCAAAGAGTAAGCTAACTTATCATCCGTTATACTGCACAGTTGAGCCTTTAAAAATAAAAAAAATAAAAAACACTGACTAGGATTGCAGTATTTCTTCAACCCAACCCTGGCCCTCCAAAAAATTGATTAAAAAGCCGATTCAAAAAGCCTTGTCCGCCCCAAAAATTGATACTAATAAAAACCGTCCAACTCATCCTGCCAAAAACAAGTCCCTACACAGCTCCAAGAACAGAATAAAATTTAATAAAGTTAATGGCTCCTCTGACTATGGGCGAATGCAAAAGGAAACGTAATTTCCTGGTATAGAATAAAAGAGGAATTTAATTGTATAAAAGAGCAGTCTAAAATCTAAAAAAAATATACCAAATTGGTTATCGGTGTAAATCGTATTGACCTTGCTGAGTAACAGCTTTACATGTCATATACTACCGAACCGTAACCGCTTATAGAAAAATAAAAATAAAAAACACTACAAAAGTGATTGGCTGTATTTATGTTTCAAAACATCTCAGAAAAAACCTTAATAAAAGGTTAACCCAGTAGCATCATATGCACCCCATAAAGGAACCCACAAAAAACTTCACAACCCAATCCCGCAAAAACAAGCCCCAAACACAGTTCTGCAAACAGCAAAAAAAAAATGTGTTATGGCTTGTCATAAATGTGAGACAACCATAAAAACGCAAATTTTTTTATAGAACTATAGTTGTCTACTACTGAGGAAAAGTAATAAAACAGAAAAAACTATATAAAACTCTATACATTGTAATGTACCGACCCCATAGTAAAGTTATCACATCATTTACACTGCACGGCGAATGGATTGTAAAAATGAAACACAAAAAAAACAATGACCGAAACTAACTGCGTTATTATCTTTTTATCCTCCCATTTTCACATTGCCCATGCTAAAAAAAAAACTAAGAAAAAGAACACCTGTGCATCCAAAATGTCACAGGTACACCCCTAGATAGTCCCTGAAGTTTTAATCCAAATGGTGGCCGTACTTCTGGAAAAGGTTTCCCAGTTCTGCTACTTTTGGGCCTGTTGCAAATGCGACATGGTCCCCACCGAAATCTGCCCTGTCGTTCCAAAAGCCAAAATAGCGCTCCCCCTCCCTTTAAACGTATACGCCCTGCCATGCGCCCAAACAGCATTTACCAACCACAATGAAGGTATTGCCGAACTTTGAAAGAAATTGCATAAAAACAAAGATTTGGGTTTCTTTATTATTATTCCAGGAATCCTTGATATATGAACAGTTTAAGCAAAATTGCCAGATTATTGAAAAAAATTGGTTTTTATTTTTTGCATTTTCACAGCCATTATTCTAAAAAAAAATTTGTGAATCAACCTGTGGGGTTCTAGATACCTCAATTCACCCCTGTATATATTCATTAAGGGTGTAGGTTTCCAATATGCGGTCTATATATGTGTGGTTAAATAAGTTTTTAGAGTGCACCTTAGGGTGTCCCCAAACCTGAATGGCGCCTAAATAAAATCGAATTGTAATGCACTCCGAAGTCCAGTAGGGGTGCTTCCTCTATTCAGGGGCTTTTATGGGTGACCAAATAAATGCACTAGGTGCCACATAATGGGAATCACTAAAAATCGGCAGACCTGGGGAATTGATATTAAGCTTTAGGCATTTACCCTAGTCACATTTTACGTGTATTCCCGTGTAATAATGGGATTTAATATTGAAATCTGAAAAAACAAAAAAAAGTGAAATTATGAAATTTTCACCTCCACTTTTTGCTTTAATTTCTGTAGAAAAATCTGAAGGGATTTTATCAAACTTCCTAAATAGTGTTGTAAATACGTTAAGGGGTCTAGACCCTCTCAGATGGCGTTCCGACTTATGGGGTAATCTAAACTTCAGTGCCCCTCAAAGCCACGTCAGAACCCCTCCCTGGACTGGACCCTAAAAAAAAAATGTATTATTGCAAATTTTCTAACTTATGAAAATGGCGAGAAATTACTATCTAAAATTTCTAAGCCCTCTAATGTCTTAAAAAGACATTTAAAAAAAATGAGCCAACCTATATGGACATAATGGTAGATGCTCGTTATAAACTATTTTGTGGTGAATAAAATTAATCTGTCCTTGCACGCAGAAATTTATGCAATTTCAAAATCGCGCAAATTTTTTTCCAAATTTTCATGAAATATTTTGATATATTTTTCACAAACAAAAACAAGGATTGTAAGGATAAAACTTTCCTATACTAACTAAAACACATTTTCCACGAGAAAAAACAGTTTTCTTAATCACAATGAACTAGGTACAAGTGTCAAAAAAGTAATTCCTCACATAAATTGCGACACGTCAGATTTCAAAAAATAAGGGCTGTGATGGAGGAAGGACCCAAAACAGTCTTGGTGATCCTTAAAAGGGGTTAAAAACAGAGAACACAACGTCAGTAAAAACCGAAGCCATAAACCAAAACCCTTGATTAAAAAATAGCGCACTTACTTATTGTTTTCTTTAACAATTCACCACACTATGGAGTTTTTCCAGGTACATGCTTCTTAAGCATCGTCCAATGGCAGATGGACCTCTCTAACACCCTATGGACTAAATTGACATTAAGAGTGCCATTTTGTTCCTAAGTTGCAGAAATACTCCCGCAAAGGCAGCAGGTGCAGCTGGCTCATTGCACATGAACACCCGCCGGTAAGGTTGCTTTCAAAACAACAGCGCAGTTTTGGTGCCGTTTTTTAACAGTCAACTCCAATTAAACATGCCTTTTTCCCAGCATCATCCATCAGTTGTCTAAAAAAAAAAAAAAAATTTTATTGTGGTTATCAGAAAGGTAATATCAAGTAAATTTTCAATTTACTGTTCTCTGAAGTTCTTGTGAAGACAAAACACTCTAAATTGATTACTCCACTTTGCGAACAGTTTTAGGTAAGTGAAAATGCTTGCCTGGTAAATCACAGACCAGTTAAAACTGCACCAAAAACCCGCGCTGTGTGAAAGCAGCCTAACAACAGAGAACGGAGCCGGCTCCAATTCCTGTCGATTAAGTCTTCATCTTGGCTGCAGTGTCTAAATGAGTGAAAAACGGTGTCTCACACCATTTCTCACTGCGATAGTCGACCTGCAGTGGTCACGAGTGCCCCCATTCAACATGGCGCCCAGGCAGCGATTCCACCCTTTCCTGCCCCCAACAAGGAAGTGGGAAACCATTTTTTGTTTAACAATTCAAAAGGGTTGTATAAGGATTTTTAAATGGTTTAATTGTGGCCGTATTTAACCCCCGCAATTACTCCGGGTGTTGGGGAGTCCACGTGATTCCCTTTTTCCCCCGCGACGGGGGGGAGGGGGGGGGGGGGGGTGGAAAATCCCCCGGCCCCCCTAGACATTCATTACTCGCGTCGCGAAGCGCCATGTCACTTAACTCCCCGCGCGTACGAGCGGGGAGAGGAGGCATAATCCATAGTTCTCTGAGAACTATGGACTACCATAATGATTAGGGCACATTTCGCTCATTTTGAGCGCAAGTACGCGCGAAATGCCCGCCGAAAAAAGCCTGTGAAATACCCAAGGCTATGTTACAAAAAGGTGTATTTCAAGGGGCCCTAAATTTCGCCCTGCAATTCGCCGTGTGGGGCGGGGGGGGGTGAGGGGGGGCGGACTTCGCCGGCCCATAGACTTTAATTTTCCAGCGGCGCTATACGCCGTAGTATCACTGTCAATTATCTCCCCCCGGCGGGTCCCGACGGGGGGGAGACGAATCCATAAGTTCTCTATGAGAACTGTGATTTACCGTAATAATGGGCTGTTTTCGTCCCAATTGGCGCACTTGGCGCATTTAAATTTCGGACCCCAAATACGGCCCCTTTTAAACCGGTGAAATACCCCCAACCCAACAAACCCATGTGAAACAGTTACCCTAGGGGGACTCGCTATTATGGTGTAGAAAAAAAAAAGGTTTTAAAAAATGTATAAATATTAAACATCCTTTTTGCCATTTAATAAACCTAAATAAGTCATTAAAAGTTACACACAAATAGTATCGCTGTGTCCATAAAAGTTTGATCTATTAAAACATAACAATTTTATTCCATATGATGAACACCATAAAAATAAAAAAAATTCCAAACTCATCTATTGCTTTTTTGACCATTTCACTTCCCTTGAAAATTGGAATAAAAGTGATCAAAAACGCCACATCTACCCCAAAATGATACCAATAAAAAGTACAGTTCAACTCGCAATAAAATGCCCCCTCACCCGGCCATAGGAGGAAGAAAAAAAAATGTACCGGCTGTAGAAAATGGGGCTGTGGCGCAAAATGTAAAAAAATGTAAACTGCTTGAATTTTTTTGAAACATGAAACCTACATATTTGGTATCTCTGTAATTGTACCAACCTACAGAATATGGAAAAACCCGATTTGTAAACAGAAGAAAGCCCTAAAAACCCCAGCAAAAAAAGGACAAGTACTTTTTTTTCCCCATTTCACCCCCCTTTTGATTTTTTTTTTCCCAGTACATTCTGGATTGGTATGGGGATATTAAAAAAAATCTTTTGCAAAGAAAACAACCCTCCTGGTTTGCCGGGGGAAAAAAATAAAAAAAAAAAAAAGTTTTGGTTCTTTTTAAAGGGGGGAAAAAAAAAAAAACGGTAAAAACTGATGACTGACACCGTTAAGGGTTAATTTCTGTTTTTTGAAATGACCCCGTCCCCCGTTGTAATATCGTGGCTGGTCCTATGTTTGCCCAGTATTGATCAGCCTATAACCTGAATAGTTCCCTTTAAAAATAGGGGGGAAAAATTCTCATAAAAAAGAAATTTAAAAATGATATTATTGTGGACAGTGACCGGGAGGGGGGTGGGGGCGCTATTTTTTCCCCTAGAATGTATATATGGCTTCAGGTAGATCTTGGGCAGACACCTGTCACCGAGCAGCGAGGGCTTAGTGAAGGAAGCCGGCAGTGTGGGTGTCAGTAGCACTAAGGCTCGGTACACACTGCGCTTGACCATCGTTAAAAAACGTGTACTTTTAAAAATTATGTTAAACGTACCCAAAACAGCAATTTGGGCGTACAGTTGATATCAAGGTTTTTTCAATTTTTTACAGCTTTAAAAGCCGTTCACATCCCTCAGGGGGTTGGTTGCAATATACCGTAATATTGCAATCCCCTACGATCAATGAAGTTTCAAATAAAACCACAGGGTTTTTAAACTTGACCCACTCGGGTCTCACGTTAAAATAAAGCATAATGAGTTGCAATACCACAAGTCAATGCCGTTGCACACCACCTCAGGAGTCAAGCCCGTTGCACATCCCCCCTACAGCAGTCAATGCCGTGGACATCCACCCACAGAGTCAATGCACCCTTGCAATACCTCACAGTCAATGACGTTGCACATTTCCCCCTACGCAGCAAAGCCGTTGCACATCCCACACCAGAAGTCAAGCGTTGCCAAACCAACCCACAGGTCAATGCCGTTGAAAATCCCTCCACCTGCGGCAGAAGGATCCGTCATTGTTCAAAATAACGCGTGGCCTGAGCCTAAAGCTATGACAAATCTTGTTTTAGTTTTTGCAGCTCTAAGCCGCATAGTTCGGGCTGTCTTTTTCCTGGAGTGGGCTGAGTTATGTGGGATGGCCTCTCCCATGTACCAGACGAGGCTGCTAGCGGGCCCATGAAGGTCGGGTCTGTGTTTGGTCTCAGGTGGGGAGTCAGACTTTGCAAGTCTAAGGCTATGTTCACACGGCTTAACTGCGGGACGTAATTACGGCCCGCAATTACGCCGTGTGGCCGGAGGTGGGAGCGGGGGAGGAAGTGGGGGGCCGGCACCTCGCCGGCCCATAGACAATCATTACTAGCGCCGCATATACGCCGCTAGAAAGTGACCTGTCAATTATCTCCCCCCTCAGCGTAGTCGCCGAGCAGGGAGAGGAGACGTAATCCATAGTGCTCTATGAGAACTGTGAATTACCGTAATGACTGGGACGGTTTCAGCCCGTAATAGGCGCACTCCGACGCGTAATTACGGACCGAAATAAGTCCTGGTTTAAGCCGTGTGAACATGGCCTAAGGGTATGTTCACATGCCGTTTTTGGATCCAAAAACACTGCAGCAATCGGATCTAAACGTATCCAACACGTATCCAAAATGCAGCTGTGGGTATGTAGAGCCCATGTTTGCAAGATGGTTTTGCGGGCAACGGCTGATATGATAATGAGCAATTTTCTGGTGTGGTAATTGTCGGTTCGTGTCAAGCATTCCAAAAAGGGCCCACATCGGCGAGAGGGGGACACACTCAGACACATGAGTGCGGACGAAACAATGTATCCATCTCCAAAAGGTGCGACCCACCGGACATCGCCAGAAGCAATGCATTAAGTCTGCCACAGCCTCCCCACATCTAGCACAGGTTGATGACGGGCTCCTTCCCATTAGAAATACGGTTTTGCGGATATGTACCCCCAGTGAATGATTTTTAGGGACATCTCCCAGTACGATACACTAGGTATACTTTTGAGTAGCCGGGAATGCGCCATCAATATATCAGTTATTTGTAGATTTGGGATTTCAGTGACCCATTTGTTGATTTCCGTGGGCCTAGTGCTGTAGTCTATCAGGGATCTAAACTGGAGATAAAACTTTGAAATGTGACCTCGTAGATCTGGGGTTTTGGTAAGTGCGACAAGCAAGGTATCTTCCCAGTCCCGCCTGCCAAAAGTCCCGAGTATCGATATAGCATAGCTTTGGAGTTGTAAGAAATGGAATATGTGTGGTCGTATAAAGTCAAATTTAGTACATAATTGGTTGAAAGTCAATAGCTTTTTCCTTGGAGCATCCACTAGGTCGCCCAATTGGGAGAGCCCTTTTTCCGCCCAATATTTGAAGATTGGGTGGGGTTTACCGTCCTGAAAGGCTGGATTCTTAGGAAATCTGAGCCCCAAGGAGCACTCTGTTGAGAAGCCCCTCTGTTTGCGCACCGCACGCCACGTTTTCCATGGGGCCATAAATAGAGGATTTTCTTTAACCTCTTGGGGAAGAGCATTGTAAGGCATGTGTAAAAGATTTGTTAAAGAGATATGCGGGTGTAGACAAGCTTCCAATGCCACTGGTGAGTAAGTGTGTGACCCTGCAAACCAGTCATTCAGGATACACAAGTTAGTAGACAAATTGTACAGTTGAATGTCCAGAAAATTAAGACCTCTGTGAGCTTTGGGTTGGTGCAGTATAATGTAGGGAACTCGGGGTCGTTTATTATTCCAAATGAAAGAGGCACATAGCTTATTAATTAGTTTCGTGTCTCGGGGTCGCAAGTATAGCGGGAAAGTCTGGAAGAGGTACAGGAGCTTCGGGAAGAGCACTAATTTCAGAAGATTTGCCCTGCCTGCAAAAGACACTTGGAGACCTGACCAGGTATTTAGTTTGTCTTTAAGAGGTCAAGATTCATCGCGTACAATTTAGAGGGGTGCCGAGTGATTTGGACTCCTAGGTAGTTATTGAGGATTTTTTTCCATTTTAGTGTGAAGTTGTGGGACCAAAGTGGGGAAGATGGACCTGAAAGTAATAGGGCCTCTGATTTGTCAACATTAACTTTAAACCCCAATAATTCCCCCTTCTGTTCCACCTCTGCTAATAGCTGACCCAGCGAGTTTTGCAGTCTGGAAATAAATAGGAGATCATCAGCGTAGGTAGACAAGCGTACCTCCATATTGCCGATCGCTATACCTTGGAAACCGTTCCAAGTGTGTAGATAACGAAGAAAGGGGTCCAATGCGAGGTAAAACAGAAGAGGGGAGAGCTGGCATCCCTGTCTTGCTTGCGTTGTATTGGGAGTTCTGGTCATTGATTGTAAGGAATGTCATCGTGTTCAATTGTAAATTTTGAAGCAAGTCCAGAAAAGTGTTCCCGAACCCCTGCACCGGAGGGAGATATTTAAAAACTGCCATGAGACGGAGTCAAACGCTTTCTCAGCGTCTAAGCTGAGAAGCATGGTGGTGGGGAATTTAGAGTTGGAGGCCGTGATTGTTGCCGCGATGGCCGTCCGAATCCCCAATGTTGAGTGACGGCCCCTCACAAATCCCAGCTGTGAGGTAGTGAGTAGGGATGGTAAAGTTTTTCAATCTGTTAGAAAGAATGGCAGTTAGAAGCTTGTAATCAGTGTTGAGAAGAGAAATTGGGCGATATGAGCCCACGTCTGTAGGGTCTCTTTTTGGTTTAGGGATTAGGACTGTGCAGGCCTCTTGAAAAGAAGCCACCGGCGTGTTGTCTTGGTAGATTTTATTATAGAGGTCCGTTAGGGCCGGCGTCATCTCCTTTTGGAGGATTTTATAATATTCGCGCAACAAGCCGTCTGGGCCCGGCGATTTGCCATTCTTCAGGGCGCGAATAGCATCTCCAACTTCATGTTGTGAGATAGGGGCAGCTAAGTAGTCTGCTTGGTCTGATGTTAATTTAGGAGGTTGGGTAAGATCGAGTAGGTCCCATGTGGCTTGGGACTGGTAGGGTGGTGCTTGATACAACTTGGAATAGTATGTGAAAAAGGTGTCAATAATTTCTTTTTTATTGGTCATGATCTGACCCGTAGTTGGGTGTCTAATCTGCAGTATGTGTTGTTTGGGAGAGTGTGGTCTTGTGAGCCGCGCCAGCAATTTACCCGATTTACCTCCCCACCGAAAGAAGGGATTTCTAGTGCGCTCCATCTGCCATTTGGCTTGAGCTAAAGTATGGGCATCCAACAAGTGTTTGGCCTCGAGATATTCCCTTCGGTGTGAGTCATCTGGGTTTAGCAAAAATAGCCTATGGGCTTCTAGTAGTTTCGTATGTAGTGTATGTCTGTTTGGCTCGTTTACGCAAAAGGGCAACATATGCTATAATGTGACCCCGCATTACTGCTTTGGATGTCCTCCAAAGCAAAGAGGACTCCACCTGAGAATGAGTGGTCATCTATAAAATTATTTCAATTCGCCACTAGGTTTGAGCGGAAGTCAGTAGAGTCTATCATGAGGGGAATCTCCAATGTCTTTCCCTCACCTGGGGGACATCCAAAGACAGGCGTATTTCAATGGGAGCATGGTCCGACACAGCAATGCTATGGATGTGGGTTGTGCGCACTTGTTGGAATAAGGGGTCGGACACTAGGAATACGTCAATATGGGAAAAGTTGCTATGAACCGCAGAATAGAAGGTGTAATCTCGCTCATTTATGTGTTGCACCCTCCAAGTGAAGTTGTTGCATCATGTGTAGGAGGCTCTGCGCGGCACGAGACTCCGTAGAGGTTTGGGACGACCTATCTAATGCTGGAGAGAGCGCAGTATTAAGGTCCCCTCCAATAATTAGATTGTCGGTGCGTTTAGAGAGTAAGAAATTGTAAATGTGTGAGAAAAATTCTGGGAAAGAGGAGTCGGGGGCATAGAGATTGAGAAGCGAGTAGAGCGAGCCCTCAATTTGCAGCGCTACATATAGATAGCGGCCCTCTGGATCCGCATACTCCTCTAATATTTGATACTTTATGGAATTAGCTAATAGGATGGCCACCCCTCTGGATTTAGTAGTGTAATTGGCCGAAATGCAGCGGCCAATCCATGGGGCCCTCAATTCGCACCCGTCCCCCTCTCACCAATGGGTCTCCTGAAGGAACACAACATCGGGTTGTGTGTGTGTTTGATATGGGTAAGGACTCGTTTCCTTTTGATTGGGCAATTTAGGCCAGATACATTCCAGGAATATATCTTTAGTGTTTCAATAGTAGTAGGTGTGGAGGTCAAAGTAGGTAAATTGGTACTCATTCTACTCCCATCCGCGGAGACGTGGTGCGTAGGAATAGAGTCTTGTGATCTCCGGTCGAACCGTCCCAGCGAGCAGGTGAAGCCGGATTAGTAATGTCGATGAGTGGCTCGTGTCCCTCCAGGGGAAGAAAAAGGGTAGAAAACTGCAAAGAAACAACACTTATTAGAAAAAATACGGTTACAGAAAATGCACAAAACATATTAAACCATAAAGTAATAACAGGAGAAGTGAGCGCCATATGTCCCTTCTATGGAGCGTCGTTCATCCGTCTTCTGAAAGAGCATCCCGTAGGAGGACATTTTCGGCTGTTACTGGATCTGTGAAGAAGGCGGTATTGCCGTTGACCGTGGCTTTGAGCTTGGCCGGATATAGGAGTTGGAATCTTATGTTCCGGTCGATTAAGGCTTTACATACAAGTGTGAATAATTTACGCTTGGCCGTCACGGTAGCAGAGAAGTCCTGGAAGATTAAAATACGCTGGCCATGGACTTCTAGGGATCGCTTCTGTCGGTATGCTTTTAGAATTTGTTCTTTGTGTACGTAATGAAAGAATATGGCAATGGTTGGGCGTGGTCTCCGGACATCGGCCTGATGGACTGGACCTATGCGATGGACTCGTTCTGTCAAGGGGAGCGTGAGGTCCAAAGCAGCAGGGATATCGATGGTTACGAAAGTAGCAAGATTCTCCCCTTTAATCGATTCCGGGATGCCCACGAAACGCAGGTTGCTCCTTCGGCTCCGGTTCTCCAATTCGTCAATTTTGTCTTGGAGCTGCTGAAGTTGCTGAGTGTGAAGAGAGGTTTCTTGATGGATCTGGGATACATCTGTTTCACAAGAGTTGGTGCGGGATTCTAATTCATTAACTCTTTGGGTGAGATTTGTAATTTGAGAAAGGGCCGAGTTAACGGACGATTGGAAGAGATCGAATCTTTTATCCAGTAAGGGCATAATTAGCTGGACACTTCTTGGGCAATGGAGGATGCTTGCAGATGCCCTAGTGGAGGTGAGTTGGACGAACTGGAGGCCGGAGACCATTGGCCAGTAGACTGGCTAGCGCCCGCGTTTCGGGGTTGTGGAGGGGGAGTGAGAAACGCTCGTTGGTGGATGCAGAAGCTGTGTTTTCTTTTAGCTTGGAGCGGGTGCCAATGGGTGTCTGATTAGCGGTGTTTGTTTTTGGTGGGTTTTTCTTTTGTTTAGCTGATGAAGCGGTTGTGAAGAATTTATCCATGTCCCGCAGGATGGATAGCAGAGTAGAACTTTACAAGGTGGGTGACGGATGAACTGTTGCGGCTAGAACTACATTACAAATCTGTAAGTACCACAGTGCAGGTAATGTCCACTAGATGGCACTGTTAGAGTACAAATGAAGAATGTAGAATGGTTGACTGAATTTCAAGGGAAGTCGGTGTTAGGGAGTTCTCAGATAGAGAGAGATCATTGAGTTGTAATTTTGACTACTGAACGTGTAAACTATTACTATAGTGTCCGATGAGTTGATGATTAGTGGCGTTTACTTTTGGTAGGGTAAAGCTGTGCCAGATGAGTGGCAAATGAACTGCTGTGGTAGAGATTATATTGCAATTGTATATGCACTTCAATACAAGCAATGACCACTAGATGCTGCTGATGATGTGTAGATGAAGAAAAAGATGCTCTTGCTGAAGGTATTGCAGGGAAGATCGTTAGGATTTTTGAGTGGAGAAAGTTCACTTAGTTTGACAGTGTCCACTCCTGATATGAGGTGTTGTGTCAGCCACTAGACGGGGGACTGGCCTGATGGTAGAGTTATTGCCTAATCTTGCAGTGTAATTACAGCTGTGCCCAAGATTCTCAGTGTCCACTGAGAGACTGTCAGTAAGTTGTATTTAACGAGCAGAGAAGTGTGGATATTACACAGACGTGTGTATTGATGGCCTGACACTGTCAGCTTGTAGGAGTGTGTAATAATAAAATGGCCACTTGATCCTCTATCCATCTTATATAGTGAGGTGAGCAAGATGGCTTATTTTCCCGCCTTCATCTTCCTAACTGGGCCAGGAGGAGGGTGAAATGGCGGTCTATCCCTCTCTTGTCTTCACGCCTGAGCGGGGGAGGAGAGGAGGGGTGGGGGGGGGGGGGAGGGCCATTTCAGCTATCCCGCCAAAGTTCTTAAGTATGATGTTGAGAGTTAATAAACAGCTGGAAAGAGAAGTATAACCCACCGGCTCCCCAATATTTGGCACGATCTCATCTCAGTATTGTAGAGCAAAGTCCCCGGAGCGGAGTGCCAGGCAGGTGGAGGGTCTCGGGGTTCCTGTTAGGTGCGCTCGTGTATCCGAGAGCGATCGTGAGGCAGAAGATGGCTAGCTCTTAACCATGTGTCCTCAGCAGTTATTTCACCACGGCTACTCGCGGACCTATGCCGCGCTGTTTAGATAGGCAGGCGGGTTTTGGAGCGAGCAGTGTGACGGCGGCAGCGGAGTCTTGCCGGCAGTGCTCAGTAGGCGCGGAGGGGATCGAGGTGTGCTGTGTGTCTCTGGAGACAGGCGTCCACAGTCTCGGGAGGCAGTCAGGTTCTCTTTGGCGCGATCCCGTGGCGTCAAGCTTCTTTGCGCGGCTGCAATGCCAGCATCCGTTGTCAGGTGTCATCTGGATCCGTCACAGCCAGGCATGGGACACAGAGCTGGTGCGTGTTCTGCTAGTAAGCAGAGGTGAGTGTTTAGTCCTCGATGGTTAACCTCTGCAATCTCCTCAGGGCGGGAGCTGACTAGCAGCCGCTGTGCAAGGATGGTGGCTATACAAGAGCCTTGTACCTCCGGGGAATGGCGAAAAAAAGGCTCCGTCAGGTGGATGCTCTCTTAGCCCTCAAAGCTGATCTGCTGCAACAGCCGATGGCACAGGAGAAAGGTAGAGAAAACTCCAGTGTAGTTCAGAACTGAAACTCACACGCTTGGCATAATTGGTCTCACCTTTCATCCGCCATGATTTTCGATTGATTTTGGAGTGCTGGAAATGCTGTCTTTGGAGTGCCAATTATACACACAATTATTCTCATAATCGGTGGTGTCTCTTTTGAATTTTCTTTTCTTAATAGCCATTATAGACGTCTCAAGTATGGATAAATTTGTATTCACCTTTTCATATAATTGTGAGTATTCAGTTATGTCAGCGTATTCAGCTAACTGATTTTCCAAGTCCTGTATCTGGACAGATAATTGCTCCAATTTTAGCTGTTCCTCCTGTACAATCAGTTCCATAAGGTTACGGGAGCATATGGACAATGTGTCATTCCATTTGTGCAAAAACGCATCAGAATATATATATCCGAATATGATACCACGCAAACCCCGTGGTATCATACTTTTCTGTAGATACTGTTGTATTGTGGTCAGATCCCACCATATACGAACTTCCTGCGTTAATGCCTTTTCCAATTCCTTCAGTTTAGTACGCCACTCTAAACTCGGTTGGTTAGTGATGTCATGAATATCAAACACTTGTGCCACCTTGTCATGTCGGTTAGATCGTATGGAATAGGCCATAATACAGGCCACAAAATTCTTATTAAGCACTTAGAGGCAAAGTACAGAAATGATAATGTCTCCACAAATATTAATATATATACTGCATGAAGAACTATATTTCATATATGATGAACGGAGAGGTGTGCACGGCACCAGAAATCAGCAGGACAAAAAAAGATTTGTAAGCCAGCTCACCAAGTCCGGGCTGCATGGCTGCACTCTGGTATAGCAAACTAAAGAACTCAATTAGTCCATACAATTTTCTTAAGGTCGGATTTCAAAACAGTGTTTTTTTTATTCAAAAAACTTAGAATATGTTTAATAATCCATCATATTCCAGGTAAAAAAAAAAAAGAAACATGTCCCAAACATTTCTACATCGGATCCGTGTCCAAAACCCCATAGGAATGAATGGGACTGTAAATCCACTGGAAAAAAAAACATTAAAACATTGTTAAAATACTCATCGTATGACGTGATTTTAGTATCTGGAATCAGATGAGTATTTTGAGATTTATCGTGTGGTTAAACTGTATAATCTATTGTAATATAGCACAGACAAATATAGAAGACAGAAGAAAATAAAAAAAAATAAGGAATCTTGAAAAAAAAACACTTTTTTAAAACCTTGTGGAAAATTTTTCAATTCATTCTTTTTATTGGCCGGTCTTTCAGTTAGGGCCCTACTTTTTTGCAGTGTTGGCCTAGCGGATTCCAAGTGAACTTTCAAGGTCATGTCTAGCATATTATAATACATTTTTCACTAGATCGCTTCATAAACTCTTGGGAATTTGTTTGACAATATTTTTTATAGACCTACCATACATAACACTGTACAGAGATTTCACATCAGACGTGTCAGTATTAATATAAGTAACATAAAATTTTCACACTTTTCACTTTCACATCTTGAATGTCTCCACATCAATGTCCACAGACGCTGGTTGTCAGTTCTTGGGCAAAGATAAGAATCTCAAGTGATTAGTTTCGATACTAATGTCCAAACAGGCGAACATTAAACAGAAAACCTGCCTATGGGAGAAATCTGTGCACAGGATAACTGTTCGGGTATGTTCACACAGCGTTTTTTTTTTGTTTGTTTTCGGGGCAACTTATGCGCTCAGAAGTCTCAAATCTGCAATAAAATGACGGCAGTTGATTCCTTTGTAACGTGAACAACTACGCAGTTTTTACTTATTTTCACCACTGATTTTTTCGCACCAATTCTCAAGGTATTTTGACCTATTAAAATGTCCACAGGAAACCACAGAAAGCTTTAAAACAGCATCTAAAATGCCTCTCACCAAGTGTGGCACGTTTCTGAGGCGGATCCGCACACCAAAAAAACACCCTAGCACAAAAATCTCAAAATGTAGTGAAAATTTTTAAAAATGTGCCTTTTTTAAAAAAAAAAGTTCAAAAATTTCTGCGTGCAAAACATGATGATACCACACCGATTGGTTTATAACTAGCATCTACCATATATCTACTTTAAAATAAAACTAAAAAGAGGAACTGCGGCGCACGTATTATAAAAAGGGGGATGCCAGAGAGTAGAGGTTTACTACAACTCTAGTTTATTTAAAAGAAACAAGCAGTCTCAAATATAAAAGAACATATGGAGTAGAAGCCCGACGCGTTTCGCGTGGTAAACCCACGCTTCCTCAGGGGTACGGATACAAGGAATATAACAAGATTATATAGGAAAAAAGTTGTTGAAAAAAATGTGTGCGTTATGTAGCTAAAAATTTTTCAGTGTTAGGCTATGTTCACACGGTTTTTTTCGGGGCGTTTTTTGGAGTTTTTAGTCCGCAAATTTACTCCGAAAAAGTTTCAATAGTGTCACAAATGTGCTGTATTTCGGGTCGTAAATAAAATTTCCCATTCTTTACTATGGGGATTTACTTGCAAAAATACCCCTAAAAAGTGACGGGGGAAATTAATTTTCGACGTTTTTTATGGCTTTATTTACCCCCCAAAAATCTTTTGCGAAAATAGCCTCGTGGAAGCGAGGGTATTTTACTTTAAAAACAATGCTAATTAATTGTTCATTTTTTGAAACGTATTTGGGACGTTTTTGCAGACGTAATTGTCCGAAAATCCCCCCGAAATAACCCGTGTGAACATAGCCTTAAAAACAAGAGATCTTACAACATGTAAACATGACTGCGAATGGATCGTACTGTCAATCACTTAGTCTCGTGTGACGAGGGAAGGGATTGCAGGAGAATACAAAAGGGCAGTGAGGTTTGCTCACCTGCCCCGTGAAGTTTAATGCATAATTGTCACAGAGTGTACGTTTATATTAAAATAAAGTGCTCTTCATTTGTGTATTGTTTAAACAAAACTGATATAATAATGTAGCAAGGGAAAAGAATAGACAAAAAGCCGCTAAGCTCTCAAGAATGTGTTTACACCTAATGGCGCTGAAAAACTGAGCGGCTCAGGCTAAAAGCCGCTCAGTATGAACAGAGCCAATGTTGTAACTGGTGAAAAGAAGAAAAAAAAAAAAAAGTAACTAGTGATGAGAATCTGAAAAGATACGTCCCCAAATACGTGTGGGGTGATATTAAAAAAAAAAAAAAAAGGGGGAAAAAATGATGAGTAGTGAGGAGTCCCTCAGAATTGTACTAACTGAAAAAAGAAAACACATGTAAGCGTGGTACTTGTATTGACGAGTACTGCAGATGAGCGAGGATGTCTATCAGTTGCTCTGATACATGTTGATGAACGAAAAAGGACTGCAGAGATGAACTAGAACAGTGGGATCGCTATTATGTCTTCAATGGGCTGGAGCGCAGGTATGTATTTAACTTAAAATGGATGATATTAAAGATTATTATCATCTTTTAACCAAACCAATTAATATTATTAGACTAAATTAAAAACTTTTAAAAAAAGGGGAAAATAATAACCTTAAAGGGAAAAAAACTGAAGAAATTTAAAGTATTACCCTAGTTTTGGGAGCGATTTTTATCGAAAAAATTGAAATCGGAAAGGTTTTTATGGTAAATCGAAATTTCCAGATCATGCGTTTAATTTAAAGGGTTTTTAAAAAATCTTTTGCTTCAACTTTTAAAGGGATCGCGTTTTTTCCGGGCTTCCTGAAATTTTTGGGGGCCCAGAAAATCAAAATTACAAAATTTGAGCGGGGTTTGAGATGTTTGGGCGCGCCCTGCTGGGATTTTGTAGGTTGCGATTGGTGAAAAAACCCTAAACTTAAACTCGTTTTACTTTTAGAACAGGTTTCCTTTTTCAGCCTCAGTGTTCTCGCGTTCAAAAGGGATAGGCCCCCCTGGGGCCCCGGGCCTTGGCCCCAAACAGCTCAGGGGAAATTATTTTCTATTTCTGCACGGGAGAAACTCCTATTTTTTTTTTAAAAGGGGGTTTGGATCCTTAAAATTTTTAGTTAGATTGAGATTTGAAGATTTTATGTATTTTGCTAGATTTTTTTAAAGAGAATTTTCCGCTGTAAATTCACTGCGGTGGGACCCGGGGGGGGGGGGGCCCCCCGCGGTCCCGGGGAACCCACAGACAAGCTCTATCTATAAAGAACATTGGATAAAATTTTCACCAAAGACTTGTGGAGACCTTGTAGTGGAAATATTTTATTATTAAAAAGTTTTCTATTGAAAATTTTTTCCCGGATATTGGGCAGCCTGAACTTATATTGGAAAAAAACATCAATTTTTTAGTAACTGCAGGGCTCTTTGTTAGCTGCAAAACTCCACTTTTATTTTCAGTATACTTTTCCAAAATAGGTGTTTTAATTTTTTTTCCCCTTACCCCCTGTGGGGCTGTTGATATATCCCCCTTGCACTTAAATTTTTCAATTTCCCCCCAATCTTGTAGTCAGCACAAAGGGTTTCGAAAAAAAACCGGTTTTATGTTCGAAAAACATCACAGTTTTCGTGTTTTTTTTTACTTTTTTCGCACCCCGCACTGTTCCTTGACGCAAACATTAAAGAAAATTTTAAAAAAAGCAATTCTATATTCACCCCCAAAAGGGGAATTTAAAGGTGCAAAAAAAAAACCGTTTAAATTTTTTATTAAAACAAAATTAAATTTCGTGTTTTTTTACTTTTGCGCACCCCCGCACTGTTCATTGGGCGCAGCCCAATACGTAAATCTTAAAAAAGCAAATTTTATTTTTCAAAACAAAGGTGAAAAGGAAAAAGGGGCAAAAAATACCCTTTATTATATCAAAACATAACAGTTACGTGTTTTTTGACTTTGCGCCCCCCAGCCCCTGTTCATTTTAGGGAGCATTACCCTAAATTTTTTTAAAACAGCCCAATTTATATTCACCACAGGGGGAAATTTAAAAAAGGGGCAAAAAAAACCCCTTTATTTATTTAAAAAAATAAGTTAAAATTTTTTTTGACTTTTGCGCCCCCCAGCCTGTTCATTGATGAGATCTACGTAAAACT